>JANHFK010007227.1:0-11549 GCA_036250565.1 Sibynophis collaris
CTACACATGCATCTTAAGTATTTTGGGGGGGCTTATTTTGGGGGGGGGGGCTTATATTATCGCATGCGCTGAAAAGCCCAATTGGGCTTATTATCAGGACATGTCTTATTTTCAGGGAAACACGGTAGATCCAATTGGCAATAGTTTGTCCAGCTATTCTAGATTCTAACTAGGTAGGTAATTACAATACTTACAAGGTATTTGAAATGATGAGGGCTACTTTTTGTTTCTTCAATCTTTGCCCCTACATTCTAATTAAATTAGGCCCAGAGCTAACGGATCTCACAATTAAGTGATAATAAATGATTTTCTTAAGATTAGATTTACTATTTAAAAGATTTCAGTTTTATAATTAGTTACACATCAAAGAGGAAATTATAAGAATGTTTTTAAAAAATTCTTCTTCAATCTGGAGAACGTTCACGATCTGATTGGAGAAGTTATGTCCTAACTCTGTTCTCATAAGGATTAATCCAATCCAATGAAGTGAGCAAGTCTGCATTATCAATTTGTAAGACAGATATGCAACTGCAGTCACAAACTGGCTTATGCTGTTTCACACAGATCTGTACTATTGTGTCAACAAAGAAATGTAACCTCTGGGCTTTCGAATGAGGTTTTATAAATATGTTTATTAAAAACAGATGTTTCAACTATGCTGAGATGTTATCTGAGGAAACAGTAGAAATATGATTTTAGTATTAGGCAAGACATTTGGATTTACAATTGTTCATTATTTGTATTTTATTTTTTGTGAATAGTTTTGTGAATAGTTTACAAGAATTATAATTAATTTTGTAATCAGAATTTTTTCAAAAAATGGTCATACTGGGAGAAAATGTCAAAAATTAAATAACAGTATCAATCTCAACAGTTAGGTCACAAAACATCCCATACCATTGTATATGAAAATGGCTACTTATTTAAAGTTCTTTTTGCTCGCTTGATTAAACAAGCTTAAGTTACTTACTTAAGTTAAATAGGAAGATACTGTAGATCATGAGAAAGTCCCTTGGATTGCAATCCATGATATCCCTGTGGTGGAAGGGATTCTACTCTCACTGAAAGTACTTCGTCTTGAAAGAGTTGTTTCAACTACCAATGATGAAGCAATTAATTAGAAATGTGTTTGCATAATTATGTTTGTTGCTGCTTTTTCCTGAGTGTCAGAAAGATTTGCACAAGTTGTAGTGACTGAAAAATATGGCAGCCAGACTGTTAATCAGTACATAATAGGGTTACTACAGATAGTCACCAATTTATGGCAATTGAACACAAAATTTCTGTTAAATGATACATTTGTTAAGTGAGTTTGCCCCATTTTACTACCTTTCTTGCCAATTGTTAAGTGAATCACTATAGCTGTTAGTAACACAGTTGTTAAATGACTCTACCTTCTCCATTGACTTTGCTTGTCAGAGGGTCGCAAAAGGGGATCAGATGACCTCAGGATACTGCAACTGTCATAAATATGAGAACTGCCAAGCATCTGAATTTTGATTGCATGACTATGGGGATGCTCTGGTCATAAGTGTGAAAATTGATAAGTCACGTTTTTCAGTGTTGTTGTAACTTTGCACGGTCACGAAATGAATTGTTGTAAGTCGAAGACTACCTGTATATCATTCTCACATCAATTCAGAAGGAATTGTGTTTGTGTGTATGTGCCTTAGAATCAGTTTTTGTCTGAACAAGTCCAGGCAGTTTTTTTGGCAAGGTTTTTCAAAAGTGGTTTTCCTAAGGCTGAGAGAGATTGGTCCAAGATCAGCCAGCTGGCTTTGTGCCTAAAGCAGGACTAGAACTCACCGTCTCCTGATTTGTAGTCAATGCCGTTCCCACTACACCACTGTCAACAAATTGATTCTGCATTGAAGGACTTAAATGACTGCAAAATATGTGTGTGTGTACACACACACTCCACCCACTTTAGAATGTACAGAAAAATCCATTTTAACTACCAGCAGTATGAATAAAAAAGTAACAAAAGTACAAAAAGAGATAAAGATTAATTTGAAATTCTTTAGGGTTTTTTTACTTTTTAGTAGATATACAGTGTACTTTTTTTAAAAGGGAGAAAAGGGCTATTGAACTTGTAACATAGTGAAAGCCAAACCCATAATCTATGATAGTAAACTGACTGCATGCTTCTAGTTTAATATGTTAAGTATTCTGCGGGTCCCATATTCCATTTATTAAGAACTGAGTTATCATTTCAGGTTAACCCATTATTTGATAGCTGTATTTCAGAGTCAGGAAAAAAAACCCATTAAAAATAATTTGGACAATGTGAACCTTTCACTTCTACATGATGCCAAATGTTGATGACCAGATTTGTCATAAGAATCCCTACAAAGAATCAACAGTAATACGTGGGGGGAGGGGGGGATGATGGCATTAATTATTTAACTGAAGCCAGAAGATATAATGCAGAACTTATAAGAGCATTGCTGATTATACATAAATGTTAAAACCGTTCAAACTATGTACCTAAGTATTTCTTCTTTGTTGAACACATTTATTTGTGGACAGAGAGCCATGTCAAAAAATTAGTGGAGGGGAGTTAATTGCCAT
This sequence comes from Sibynophis collaris, assembly GCA_036250565.1. Taxonomy (NCBI): domain Eukaryota; kingdom Metazoa; phylum Chordata; class Lepidosauria; order Squamata; family Sibynophiidae; genus Sibynophis; species Sibynophis collaris. The sequence goes on from JANHFK010007227.1 coordinate 2,572, forward strand.
TTAACTTATTTTTTCATTCATATACTTTTGCAGCATCAGAAATTAAAACTAAAATCAGAGTGTACAGGGCTGACTTTCCCCCAAAAATATATATAATCTATAAGCATGCATAAATAATGCCAGGTTAATTTCAGGACTCAGAAAATGCTTTCACATAGCTTCAACGCTGATTGATTAAATTTCAGCTAAAATGTGGCAGTTACAAAAGGAGCCAAGCAAAGAGGAATAAACGTATAAATAATTTGAGTATACCATTGAGGAACAAAAAAAAATCATACCACATTCAGTTAAAAAGAACAAGGAAGATCTGAGCACTTTCTGATGATATTCAGAATAGCACTTAAAGAATAAAGTTCAAGAATAGCTCAATAATAAGATTGCAATCACTGACTTAGCAGGTAGAAGAAATAGAGGCAATATTCAAAAATGCTTGTCTTTTTTCCAATAACAATATAGTAAGCCTGAAGGAAAAAAGTGCTGATGTAGAAATCACAGCAACAGCAACTAAACTAATTAAAAATTATGTGAAGATGTTTGAAGCATCTGATTGAATAAATAACATCTGCAGAAGAAAAACAATGTCTATACTGCAGAACTTTCAGAACTCTCACTACACAACCAAGATAAAAAGTGTTTTCTCAGTAGTTGCCATAACTATCACACAAACAACCAAAGACAAAATACTGTAAAATTGTGCACTTTCACAAATGCCTAGCAATGTTATTTCACTTTAGGGATTTCAACTGATTAGTTTATTTCATCATGGCTTCTGTTCTTCATGTAGTGAAACATGATAAGTATACCATTCCTTCTTTGATGCAACAAAAGATGCAGGTCAATTTGTCCAATATAAGCTTGATGATGTTGGACTCCATATCAACACATCAATACATCTTTCCATAACATGGACATGATTAAGAGTCTAAGGCTAGTAGCAATTGGAGCCTATAGTCCAATTTCACAGTAGTACCTAGAGCCCAACAAACAGGTCTGTGTTGCTATAAGAATCTGTTTCATACTGCTCTTTCCCTGAACTGTATTAATTACTGATATACAAAGAGCTATTCAGCTATTCTGAAATCTGCTAGAGTTTCAAATAAACTTTTGCCTAGTGTTCTGTGGTGTAATATCTGACAGATATTCGTCCTGGATTCATCCTCCTTGGGCAGAGGAGTCACAATGAACAAAAATTACTAGGTGGTGTTTTTTTGCATATACAAACATTAGATATATATTCAACCTCATTTTTCTTAACCACTATTGCAAAAGGCATTAGTAGTATGGCTAATTAACCGAAAGGAACTAACCTAGAACAGTGATTCTAATCTTAACTGTGCTGAATAGGGATAAGCATTCCTGTGGTGTATTAATGATACCACAGATAGTTGTGGTTGATAACTGCTTTATAAGGTAACAATTTAATATATGCTTAATGACAGGATAGTGACACATGAAAGAAAGCATTCTTACTGAGAGTGCCCCAACATTCTAATACTCCCTGATGCTTCCACCAATTCAATCTGGTGGAAAAGAAGGTCAGTCCGCAAAAGTAAAAGGAAGCAACTATGTAGTGTTACCTCTGATATAAAACATTTTATGAAAGAGATCAGTCTCATCATAAGGAAGCAAGTGTATAAACAGGGTTATGTCATCTCAGAAATAATGATTACCATATTATTGAAACTAAAAACTGAAACAGACTATGACAAAACAGTAATACATCACTGTATGTTTTCAAATGGTAAATGAATTGAAAGGTATCTCACAGCAATGAGAACAAATGCCTTGCATTCTTTATGGTAAACTATTTACATGCATGGTAGCCACTTACTACAAGCTTTTATTCCAAGATATATATGTATGGCTCTGTGTGTGTGTGTGCCTGTGTATGCGTGCATCTGCGTATGTATGGAACTGAAAATCCATCAGTGTTTTATTGAAGTACATAAGTGCAATAATCATTTATGGGTTTGTCTCTCATCTGAATTTACCACTGCACAAATATGAGAAATAACTAGTCAATATGAAAAGTGGAAGAGAAAATATACAGCAATGTATATGAAGTCAATTAATATTGCCATCAGTTCTATGAATGCTATGAAGAAATCACTACTGTCATATCTTACAAATACATTTCAGTGCTTCATTTGTTAGTCAAATAAACAATTTCCTTTACCAAAGGAATAGAAAACTCAACATTGCACTATGAAATAGCCCAGATTGATTGTCAGATGCTATTCCAGCATTTAAGGAGGACTATAATAGTAGACAACTTATGTTAGTTATGATGGTCCTGGCAAATACTGTGTGGTTAGAACTGGAACAGTCTTTGACAGTTACAACGTAAGACCCAGTTTATGTGTGGAAGGGATTTCTTCTTGTATCTCTCTTCTCTGTCAACTGTAGCAACTTTTATAATTCTTGTACATACTTATGGAAAGCTCATACTTATATTTCATGATTCCTCTGTTAAAGGATGCATCTGATTTGAGACTATCTAGAAATTCAATTTCAGTTGTTAAAGGCACAAATGTATAAACAGTACTGATACTAAAGGTTTTTAAAAAAGGTTTAAGAGGTTTAACGAACAATATATAGATTTTAATATGCTTAAGTGAGAAGACGGAAACAAGGAAAATCTCAAACAAACAATAAAAATGTATAAAAAAGGGTTGCTACTTAACAAAAAAAAATTGCTTGCAGAAGTCTGTACTGTTTACATGTGGAGAGTAAGTAATGCTGTTTAGATCAAAACAAAACCAGGATTCATGTAATAGCAAAGTATGAACATAGAAGAGATAAAATCAGCACTGCATTTGAATCTTAGTTGTAATTTGTTCTTTGTACATGTACTTCTGAGTTATGATGCTATTTCCCAGGTATTTGGCCCAGAAAAAAGGATCTGAAGATTAGGGAAGGGTATTTTGTTCAACTTGAACTCTGTCATCAAGACATTATCACTTTTTGAGAAATAGTAACTTAGCTATGTTGCAGAACTGTCATGTGTATTTTGAAAAAAACTTTATATGCAATAACAATTTTATATATTTTACTGTAGGCATATTTTGTTTGAAATAACTCATTGTGTACTAAATCACTCACTAAATGACCCGAATGTAGAATTAAATGTCAAAGTTTTTCATATGTGATGGAAAAATGCAACTTATGCTGAAAGAAACATGTACTACCATGTATAGTATATACATGTGGAATGTGAAAGTACATAAATAAATACAATTATAAATAGTTATATAACCACTTTAGTAACATTTCTGCATTTCCTAATGTACATATTTTGAGACAGAACATTTACTTAAAAGGAACATTATGGTCAGCCTTCCCTAACCTGATGCCAAAGAACCATCAAATATGTAAGTGAGGTGCAATGAAAACAGGCTAAGAAAAGCTGTACAGGATCAGATGAAGGACAAATTTAATCTGGCATTCTGCTCCCTTTATGGCTATGAAAAGATTGTGAAAAATTGACAAAAACACAAACACACCTGGTACTGAGAATTCATTCATCCATATTAGCCCTGATATCAGAGATAACTGAACCATAAAAACTAGTAGTCTGACAATCTTTATCCCTTATAAATGTATTGATTTAATTTACAGTGCATTTTTTGGTTCAATCCTCTACTTAAAATTATCCATCTTGATGGTCATCACTGCATCCAATAGTTCCACTTGGCATAATCCTAAATCCTAGTCAGGACATTTAACCGTGCAGAAACAGACATGGCCTTATCTCTTTACTTGCCTAACTTCCTTGAGTATCTCTTTAACTTTGCTGCATAAGGGACAGAGTCTGAAAGGTAGGAAAGTAGGAGTGGAGAGGAGTAACAATGCTATTGTAGTATTACACTATGTCCTAGTTAAATGCTTTAATTGATATTACTATGAAATTGTTTTTTCTCTTTTGATTGTTCCAGCTGCTCACATAGAATTTAAGGCCCCTCTCTTCTTAGTTATATATCATATCTGTTTTCCTGAATTTTATAAATTATGTGCCAATAATTTGGTTGGCCTACAGAACTAAAGGTAAATAGAACTTTAATGCCAGAGTTTATAAAACAATTTGAAAAATTGAAAGCTACAAAATGTTTGGGGGGAAATCCAAGGACTTACTATCTTGAAACTAATTCATTGATTCTTTGAACTACTTTAATCATCATCATCATCATCATCATCATAATAATGGGTCTTCTTTCTGTTGAATATATAAAAATCTAGTTTGTATAATCTTCTGGGTTTTCTAACTACCCAAGACTAGATGTAGGTTACTGTAGTCTTTGAATTTTTGTTATGCCCTTAGCCCCAGGTTCTGTGAATTAAATTATTCATGAATGTACACTGGAGCATTAATCACTTGTAATGATTCATGAATGAGGTTATCTAAAAATGTTAAACCCTATGCTGTAATTATTCACGCTGACAGTGTCTTGACATAAATCTGTTTGAAACTTTACAGTTGAACTGTGAAGCTAATTTATATAGAATTCTCTTTGAGAATTGTGTACTGAAAACAGTTGAGTTTACTGAGCTGTCCATTTTTTTCAGTGATACAAGCTTTTGATGAAGTCATCACATGAACTAGTCACATTAACCCAGCCTAAACAAACAGAATCACCATGTTTTATATAACTATTTTTACATTTTAAAGGGAAAACATGCTACGTGACTCATCATTTAATGCAGTGTCAATTGCATCATATACTGATATAAATCATTTGTTTCAAAACTACTTTCAAGTGATAGGGCAAAATTTCATTAGTTTTATTAGTTATTAGTCCAAACCATCTGGGTATGTTCTAATTCACTGGTGATATCACATGCAGTGATGTTAACTATGTTAGATATTAACCAACTACACTTTTAACTATTGATTTATAAAACGTACGCAGAAGGATATGAACATTCCCAGTTACATATCTTAATATCAGTGAGATTAACAGAAGAGAGAATATTTTGCACATAAAATGAATGTGCTTATGAAACATTTGTATATTATGTTCATAGCTTGTTTAATTAGCAGTATGTTTACACATACTGTAGTCTGAAAATCTTCCTCAAGTTGCAAATGCAGATATGTCTTAGGAAAAAACAGTAACGTCAATAATGAGAAGACTGGTTATGTTATTATTAATCAATTCTAACAAATTGATTTGTCATTTAATACCATAATGAGCAAGACCCATAGAGCCCTGTAGAAGCATAATTTATAAATGAAAACTAGAAAGTAATTTCAGAACTATAGAACATCTTTGGCAGTGCAATTTGGCAGTCTAGCATATTGGTCAGGCAATGTCACTAGTTTCTTTAAAGTCTCAAATACATTGAGTTGAAAAGTTTTATTGCATTCTATAAAGTCTAGGGACAGGATCATAATTAAAAACTACTATTTTGTATTTTTTTCAGTTATTCTATTTTCAAGTTATATTATTTTCTAGATTTGAGAATACAGATAGTTTTTCTTGTTTATCTACAGCAACTATGGCATTTATCATGCACAATAATGACCTTCATTCAGCAGTGAACTGTATATTTAGTTTCATTATGAAACTTAAGTTCTAAATTTATGATCACTCCTAAAGTATATGAAAAAAACTATATTTTTTTAGTTTTTGCAGTCTTTCATAAAATTCTCTGTATATGTGTTAATACTGGATCCTACACTTGTTTTTAAGAGAAAAAAACTCTTCTTTTAGTTCAAATTTTCTCTAAATTGTTCCTCTCCATGTCAACTAAGTTTGAATATTAATCCCATCACATCTGGACAGCATTATGTTAAAGATGGCTGGTTTTCTATTAGTGGTTATAGTTGCTGCTTCTGACTCAGGGCATATTTAAGAACTTTTTAAATTAGACTGCAATCCTTTATCCAATGTTTGGAATAAAGCACCATTGAATTCAATAGGATTAATGTGAATGTATCTTTAGGATTGCTTTGTTATATTTGATACAAAAATAACAATGCTATGTATTTCTCAGTCCTAAATTTCTCTGGGTGGGGGAATTAATTTAAAAAACAGTTCCACTTTCTTTTTCTCATATGCAATAGCAATTACTTCACATTTCATGGTTGCTCACATAATTCTATTATTAATCATTTACTATTGAATTATTTTGATTCAGTCTTTTCCAGTTTGATATCTATCCTTTTCAACAAAATTGCTCACTTGCAACATGCAAAGGTGTTTCTATAAGTGTTGCCTTTTTAACAATGAAAAAACTAGTGTACTGAATGTTAAGCACTTTTAATTTTTAAACCTTTCATCAGTGGTTTATTTCATTATCATTTTTTAAATTAACCAATTACTCATTTATTTGTAAGAAATAACAATTTTCAGATATTTAAACTAAATATTTAGTTTAGATAAAATAACTTTGTATCATTCATTTGAAACTAGAATATTGATGCCACTTTACAACCTATTTAAAATTCATGCTAATGTGATTAAACCAATATTGACCACATGAATTCACATTAAAATACTTTTATTATAAGAGAAAATTGTGCAGATATTGTTGAAAAATGCTCTAATGTATCTACTAGTAATGAGACTAATCTATATTAATATATTAAGTGAAATTCAGCACACCTGCATTTTTACTGATTATAAAATGAACATAAATATAACAAAAACTATATAAAATATAAATTTTAGTAACAGACACTCATCTACCTGTAACATGGAAGTATCATCTGCACACATACACACACATATGCAGCTATTAGTTTATTGTCCTAGTTTAACATCTCTATTAAAAAACTTAAAATAGTGAAATTATGAATAAATGCATGAAGATGGAATGGCCACATCATGTGATGTGATGTCTGTTTAGTAATTTTTCATCCATAATCTTGATCCATAACCTACATACCTTCAGAATCAGACATTACAGACCATATGAGAGGTATGAACTTAAGAATGCAGAAAGGAAAGGAACCCATGGACAATTCTTTGTAGCATTTTGTTTGTCCCTCCTAAGGTTATTTTACTACAGCATGCATTTGCTTTCCAGAATTGAGATGCAATGAATGATCTTTCTAATCTCTTTTCCAGCTACTAATGAGTTAAATAATCCCCTACGTGGCTGTCAGATCTCACCCATTTCAACCGGCCAAGGTCGAAATTATACTTCACTACCTGCTCTAGCTTTGCAGTGCCAAGGAGAGGCTGCTCCTCCTTTGGGACAGGGTCTTTGGAGACAACCGTTCAGAGTAACACAGCATTTCGTTCCCGGGCTTCCCGGGCCGTGTAAAAAAGACAGGTCTGAAGCTTACATTTGAACTCTCCAGCCTTTTCTATCCTCCTCCAAAAGCCAGCTTCTCTATAGCTGCAATCTTTGCGCCCAGTTATTATTGGAGCTCGCTGTAGCGTTTTATGAAGTGGAGAAGCTGAGGTCACAGGAGAGGATTTTTATTCGAGTGCTAAAGACGCAAGGCGGACACCTCCCCCCACCCCCCTCCCTCCCTGTCAGCATGAGGCAGCAGGACGCAAGGTCCCGGCGAGCTGGCTGCTGTGACTTTGGATCCCGATACGCGCTTTTTGCCTCACTTTCTTTTCCTCTTAACCTGGCGCATCTCAATGGGATTTACCTGCTTGGTGGGCTTTAAAGGGGGGGAGCATTTTCCGGAGAGCGGTTCTCCTCCTATAACCCCGGCTTTCAAAGCCATAGATAATAATCACACCAAGGTCCGCGGTGTGTCTTTCTGTGGGAAGTTCTCTACCGCACTTCAACTTAGCGGCACGTTTTATTTGACTTGGGATATAAGTCTCCGTGTATCACGCAGCCCCCCCCCCCCTCGGCCCCCAAGGGCGGGCCACATTTACAGGCTCGTTTTCTATCTAGACGAAAAACGAGTAGTAGTAACGACGGCGGCGGCGAAAAATCTTCAGAAGCCAGCGGGAGAGATTAGTTGCCAAATCTACGCCCGGGGAAAAGGAGCAACCCCGTCCGCCTCAGCACTTGGTGTAAAATGAATAGCGAGCCACCGGATTTGTGGGCATTTTTTTTGTCTGTCTAGAAGAGCGCAATTCGAGGACATGTGGAGTAGTATTCCCTCAGCTTCTCTTTCCACCCACCCCCGCCCTTATTTCCCCGTGAAACTTGTAAGGTGCCGCCGTGGGATGTGAAGGGGAGCCACGTCCTATTGCATAACAAAAACCGCTTTCTCTCTCCTTCGCGCCCTCCCCCCCCCCTTGAAATGTTACGCGCCTCGTATATGCATGCTCATACTTCTCTCCCTGTGAAGTTTTAATTAGGCAGCCATGGTAACTCACTGTTCTCCCGAAGCCTCATTCCGGCATGATGCTGAGCCTTGTGTCAAGGCACTCTTGATCCTCGGGGAATCTGGGGGGAAGGCAGCGTCTGCCGTTTCCCCAGAAATTTCGGCTGATCTGTAGTGCGAGGTTGCTTACCTTACAACGTTTCCTTAGAAATAAGTAAAGGTCAGTGCAGTTCCTTTGCGATGATGCATCTCTACCGGCTCACTTCTGCAAGCTTGCAGAGGAACGAGCCGCTCTCGCAAGAGCATCTGCTGCAAGATAACACCAAGGAGATTTTTTAAAAAAGGAAAAAAAAAATCTTCCCGGAGACCCCTAACCACTATCAACGCCCGCTTTCCTTCTCTCTCTCTCTCTTCTTCCTCCTCGTTAGATTTCGCAGTCCAACATTAATTCACTCTGTGAGTCGCGGAGGCAATTCAATGCCAGAGTAACAGCAGAAGCCACGCAGTCCTGGAAATGTCCTCATTTACTGAACTCCCTCCAATGGGATCTCAGATCTGATTAAAAAATAAATAAAACGAGGGCGGGAGGCTGTTTGTAGGGAGAAAGGCGGAGGAAAGACGGGTTGGGTGGCGGCGGGGTTGCCGCTTTCGCCAGTCCCGGTTTCAAACCTGGCTCCCAGACCTGTTCACTTGGAAGCATTTTCTGTCGTTTTTCTCTCTTCCCCCACCCACCCCCACC
>JANHFK010007227.1:17160-28252 GCA_036250565.1 Sibynophis collaris
CAGAGTCTAACATAGAAGCTGGAAAAAGGCATGGTCAATAAAGGAAGCAACCAACCAAACCTCTTAAACTGGTGCAGAACAGCAGACAAGAGAAGGTTTAAGTACTGAACAGTGATTAAAGTAAACTGCTGTTTCTCTAGTTTCTTGGGTTTTGGATTTTTAAATCCCAGTCCCAGTTTAACTTTTGGTAATTTATATCATAATGGGCATGTCTATTTAGGTGTTTATTTGAAGGACTGAAACAAGATAGTAAAAGGAAAGAAACAATATTTGAAGAATTTTGTTATTTTAAACTTTTTTGATTTCAAATATGACAGATCTAAAAGCCTTTGTTCTGTATAAAAGTAGAGCATATTTAAAAGGTTGAAAAAAAATATGAAAAAGTTTTAGAACAGAAGCAAAATGCCACACATTCCCAATTATTATGTAATCTGTATAGGTCAAAATTATTAAAAGATCTATAGAATTTAGAACTATAATAATACAGTATATAAGATTCATATTGGATATTCGAGAAAGCATATAGTTTGTCACCATTATAATGATTTCTTCGTTTGTAGTTACCTGCTCAGTAATTCATTCAGGCTGAAAAGGTTGGCAATTTACATTGCATAATAAACTATACTCCTCCCTCCCCTTTTCTCTTTTTCCTCTTTCTTTCTTAATTCATATTTTTTTAAAGTTTTGATAACAAATATGAAACGGTTTCATGTCATAACTAATATTCTAACTAGAAGACAGCTCTATAAATTGGGAATTCAGAAAGAAGACTTGATCTATATACTTAACAGTGAGACAGAGATTTAATTATGTTTCCCCATCCAAAAGTAGAAATGTAATTGCTAAAACAGATTCAAATTTTCATGTGTCTTCTTAATATTGTTGTTATACAATAGATCAGTCTTTCCTAACTTATTTCATCTGAATTGGAGATTTAAAGAAGAAACATTAGTGTGGGAAGGTTAATGACTGTTCTGAAGGGCTTGAAAAGGTACTCTATAGTCCATAAAGCACTTCCAGCCATCGAAAAATGTCCTTCCCTGCCATCTGGTCTCATGACCACATTCAGGCACTTGGCAACCGATTTACACTTACACTGGTTAGAACATCCTGCAGTCACGTGAACACAATTTGCATTGTTCTTTGACAGATTCCAGTTTTTGCCAGTTTCTGGCAAAAAAAAAGACCATTCAGAATGGGTTTGCACTTACAATTGCCTGATTGGCTTTACAACCATGTAATTCAGTCTTATGACCACATGATTTGCTTAACAACCACCATAAAATTGGGTTTAGTCATGGGAGTGCTACTGACTGAAATTACAGTTCCAACTGCAGTTGTAAATGAATGGCTACTTATATTAGCAATGTGGATTTTCATGTAGTATCCAGGTATTGTACAGTACTGCACTGCCTGTTCTTCGTCCCAAGGTCATAGCATTATCACAACTTTATATTTCAGTACAAATATTTTCTAATAAGAAAAATAATGCAATGGAGCTCTTAGTTGAGACTATAATAGGCAGGAAGGGATATGGTGGTAGATGCCAGCAGGCCACTTCAGGAACAGAAACCTGTATTGTTGCGACTTCTTCTTCTAAGCCATTTACCTTACCTCTGGACTCAAATAGCTATTTTTTTAAAATCTTGATTCCAGTCACTTATGGTTAATACCAAACTGGTATGCAGAAAGACAGGGTTACAGATAAGCAGGTGGGTGTGAGATGTACGTTTGGAGCAGGGGTGGGTTCCACTTACCTTTGCTACCAGTTCACAACGGGAGTGTGCAGGTGTGCTCGCTTCGCTCATGTGCGGCACTTCTGCTCATGCGCAGGGCATCCGTGATGACATCCGGGCAGGTGGGCGGAGCATTCTGCCGTGGCTACTACCAGTTTGCAAGTTCCAGAACAAACTGGTAGGAACCCATCACTGGTTTGGAGGACATAACTGCGTAGTAATAGGGGTATAATGCTGACAGAAATCTGTCTAGCTGGGTTTCAGGTGTGCAACAGCTACAGAACAAAGTCAGTGATTGTAATAATTCATTAACCTTTTGTGAGGAACTGATTGTAATAATTCATTAACCTTTTGTGAGGAACTTCAATACTACCCTTGAGATGATTAAGTCCCTGTGCTATTATATTGACTGACTGATAGATGAACCCAAGGGTAGGAGTGGTGTTATAACTTCAAGTTGTATGCCTTAGGGAAGGCATTCAGGGTAAGTTTTTTTCTATGGCCTCCATGTGGCCATGTTCTTATCATAAGTAATTGTGCCCCCAGCATCATAGGGTAGATGCTTCAGCTGTTTTTTGTGGCAGATGAAATATTATTTAAAATCGGTGAAAATTAATCTCTAATATTTGCTATGGTCAGATCACTTCCCATCTACCTGAGGATCATAGATATACTAGACTTTAGCAAAGATGATAGTCCCATTAGGACAGCCTGCCCAGGGCCTAAATGAAGCTTGATTTTAGAGGGCATGTAGTGATTTCCCTGACAATTCGGTTGGCAGCTATTTTACAACTGGCAGATCTATAAACATACAGTAACTGTTCGGAGAATTAGATGAAATTAATTGAATAATGGACTACAGGAAATGAAGTGATAGTGGCAAAAAAACCAGAAATGGGTGAAATTAATAACTAATAATGACTCAGGTTCAAGCCTATCCACAGGATAAGAATAGTGAAATGCTTAGTGTTCCTTGCACAGTGTAGAATGACCATGTCATGTGGCCCTGGCCATTTTGTTTTGGCAGCTATGACATGAGATGCCATAACCATTCAGGTATATTTTCCCCTATAGATTCTCCATGCATGTGCCCTCATTTGCATTAGGCATGCTAATAATCCACATGTTGGATTCTAGCGGGACATGTTTAGTTATCACTTCTTTCCTTAGTGTGGGCATTCGCTTTGTCACTTTGGAAACAAAACATGAACCTTGTGACATTAATTTTTATTACTTTGAGGGCTTGTTGGACAAGTTCATTTTGGTAGTTAATGGATGTAGCAAGGGAATCCAGATAATTTTTTTTACAGAGAATGTTATTGTTGTTTCTGTTGTACTCTTTGAAGACGTGGATCTTTCTTTCAGCTAGATCACAATGTAATACAAAGTTTCCTTTGCTTCACAATTTCCCCAGGCTAATGACTTCCCAAGCTTTGCCATTATCAGTTTGAATGCTTAATGTGTAGTACTATAAGGGTTAGTTCTCAGCCTGATTATGATTCAAGGAGATGGTATTTTAAATGAGCCCCTGCTACTTATACATTATCTATAAAATGATCCGCCTCTTCTCCAATTCATGCATTATAGAAGGCTCTGCCTTTCATGGCCTGGCTTCAGCAAAAGGACCAAATGTCCATGCAACCCCCCTCCTCCCAACAAAATACATTGCAGTGAATTAGATTATGTATAAGAGTTGCAAAGGGCACACACACTTAGTTGAGGGTTTGGTAGCAGTGGGGAAGTGAGGGAGAACTTCAAGAAGAGCACTGGAGCTAATGGTTGGAATGATGCAATTGCAATGAAGCTTATGGAAACAACAGGAACTGGGCACATAGAGGACACATTGCTTGATTGAAAAGCCGCAGCGGGAGAATGATGTAGAGGCACGAGGAGAGCATGGGTATAGAAACAACAAACAGAGTTGGGAAAGGAGAATAAAGAGTACTACTGGCTGAGGAGGAGATGCAAAGCCAAGTTGAATAGTCCATAATCTGAAAACACACAAAGTGCTATGAGAAAAGCCATAGGCCTGGTCCGGAATATGCTGGGGTTAAGCTCATAGTCAGGAGTGAGAAAGCACGAAAGCGTAGAGCTAGATGGCAAAATTGCTTCCAGGAACAGGACAATCCCGGCACAGTTTAAATCCTCTACCTGCTGAGCTCACACAGCTGAAGCTTTTCTTGCTCAGTGATTGCCGATAATGAGGCACTTGGCTTGTGTGAGGAATCGGTGGGATGCCATTTATGTGTAAAGTGCTGATTTTGATGGTGCACTGGGCCTTTAGATGGAGGGTTGTCCCCCTGCTTTCTAGCACTTGAGTTAGTGAGGGAGGCTTTGGTGCTGTCTGAAGGGCTTGAAAGAACTTTCATGATGGTGTAGGAGGGGCTTTCCTTGATGAATCTGTGGGCATAGCACTTGGCCTGAATCACCCAGGGGATTATACCTAGTAAAAAATGTGATATCATTTCCAACTTAATTTCTAAAATTCTTTTGTATTTATTTTTGGTTTTTTGAACATTGTTTTTATATGTAGAATTCTCCAAAGCTTTGGATTTTTAATCAATTGTTTTATTGCCTTTTCTCTTTCTGTGATAGTTTATTCTGTGGATTTTAAAATCTGGTATTTTTTGTTGTCTTGGACTTTTTCTGTCAATATTTCTAAAGTAAGAATAAATAATAAGAATAAATAATAAGTAGAACAACCTTGTGTGATCCCTTGCTGATTTGAAAGTCTGCTGTTAGTACTCCATTAGCTGTAATAATTCCTGTTTGCCCTTTCTATATACTTTTAACCCAAGTTTTGAATTCTTCCCCGGAGTTAATTTTGTTTAATGTGTTAGTAGAAATGACCACTGTAAATTATCAAAGGCTTTTTTTTTCACATACAGAAAAATTAATATAGTTTTGTTTTCCTTTTTATTTATATGGCATATTGCATTCTATTACATTTATTATAAAACTGGTATTACCTCAATGTTCCTCTTTGGAATTTAGATTTTTTGGTTGATATGTCTATATCCAGGACATATTTCTTTAATCAGTCAGCTAATATTGCTGTAAAAAATTTATAATTTATAGTCAGCAGCAAGACTAGTATATTTAATTGTGGTTTCCTTTGGTCGTTTCCCTTCTTTATGAATGAGGATTATGACTGATTATGGAACATTCTTTCTCCCATATTGGTAGTATCATCTTTGTTTCTGTAATTTCATTCATTGTGATGTCAATTATTTTAAAGGTTTCTCCTCAAGTTCTTTGTAATGTTGAGTTATCAGCCCATCTGGACTAGGGGCAGTATACTAATATTTTAATATTAGTATTTGAAATATGAAATTGACTAATGCAGTGATATGTGAGTTGGAAAATAACATAACATTTTCAGATTTGCTGTTTCCTTCCAGAGAAATAAAATATACAAGACTGTTGAAATGACTCAATACAGTATTTTCTATTCTTGCAGCCATGAAATGTGTTAGGTAGTTGTTGCTTTCTGAGATCAAGAACAAACTTCCATTTGTTATGTAGCTTTCATATTTAGTTAAAAGTCAGTTGAACATATAGAACACTTCAGTGTCTTACAGTTGTTTTGCAGCACAGGCAAAAATATATTTCCTCTTCCTTTTTGCTTTTTAAAAACATATATCTTTATTTATATCAGTCATTCTCAAATTTTGCAGTTCCACATACCTTTAAAATGATAAATATTTGGAAGTTTAAATGAATGATTTGCTTAGTGTTAGAGGCAGAAATAAATATACTATGTTTAATCGGTATTTAATTTATATATCATATAGGTTCTCAAACTACAACCATACACTGTTGGTATGTGCAGAAAAAATGAGAAGTCAACAGCAGCTTTTGAAATGCTCACATTTTGCCTGTGCCAGCCTGGTCAGTTTTGTTTTGTTTTAAATCACACCTCCCTCTGACTTGGTTCTGATCCAGGATTTAAGAATCTCTGATTTGTTTCCTTAAGTATATTGTTAACCATTCTGTACATAAAGTATATTACAGTCTTAAATTTAAAATCATGCAGATGGTTCTTAAACTTCCCAACTGAAGTATTCACAGCATTGAGTACTTTTTATCTAGTGATTTCTTCCTGCAGCATCTTGTCCATGCTAAATTTTGTCTTTGGTGCAGATGCATGAACAAGTAAACACCATCATAGGCTTAATATCTGTTAGCAATCTATTAACAATTTCTTCTCTAATCTCAAATTACTGTATTAAAAGGAATAATTTTAGTAGATCTTGGGGATATTACTGTTCAGTGAATTCTGTAGAATGTGTTTTTAAAAGGGACTATTCTACCTATAAATAATACATCAAAAATAACTTTCTGCATCTCTGATGCTTTTATTCAAAGGAAACTATATAAATGTTATTTTTTCCCTTTAAAATATGTTTAAATTTCAGTGGTAATTAGGGCAGTACTATAAATTAAAGTAATTACAGATTTTTCTTAGATTACAGATTTTGTAATTTCATTCCTGGAATATTCAAAGGATTCAGAGGAATGCCACACCTAATTTTGCAAAGTCATAGAATAGTTTAGTTAGAAGTTATCATGAAAGTCATCTAATGCAATTAAAATATTCTTAAGTATGACTGCCAGGCTCTTCTTTAAAACTGTAAAAGTTGGAGAATTTGCAATGTCCATAGGCTGCTCATTCTTGAACAGGTTTTTATCATCAGGAGCCTTTTTCTTATATATAAGCAATATCTAAGTAGCTACAAATTCTACCTATTATTTCTGATCCTATGTTCCTGACATTTTCTACATGACATACCATTCTGTATCTAATATGTGGTGTCTCAACTTTACTTCCCTCTTTGCAAACTTTGCAAAGTTTTGGGGGAGATGAAGATACAATCTAGGCTAAGAACTGGCAATCTTCTTCTTAATCTCACTGGCACTGGGTGGGGAATTTTTGTTCTGCCCATATTGAGAAAGTTGGTAAAACGATCACTAAAGTGGCTGCCCAAGGAAGGAGCGAACACTCATAAGAGCAACTGAATGGGCAATTGTTCTTATCTTCTGTTGTGCAGGTTGATAAAAAAATTTGAGGACTTTGGGCCAGATGATTTTGGATGGTGAGGGACATCCAGCCTTTGACCGTAGGTTGCTGACCCTTGGAGTAAATTTTAGAATAACTAGCAGGTGTAGGAAAATTAATCCTGTATATTTCAGCAAATAAGCTATTTCATACATTACAAAGAAACTTTTACATTGTCATTTGAAACTTTCAGGAAAAATTCTTTATCACTCAAGAAGAAAATTATCTTTGTGGTTTAGTGCTAGTTCATTAAACTTTGCAAATCTCTCTAGTGGTCTAGGTGCTAAGTATATTGCATTTTTCCCTCTCCCTCTTTGCAATGGAAGTGCTAACAAAGGACGCTGATGCATGAAGTTGTGAAATATTAAGTTAATGGGTTCTAGAGGAAGATTGACAGAGTTGTTTCTCAGTTACAGGATGCAATTACCTATGTTATGGTCAGTCTTACATGCAGAAAGAATTCTTGAAGAGTCAAAACCTATTTATTTAAATATTTCATATTTAAATATTTTATTAGGAAATAGGATTATACAAACTCAAATCAAGTGAATATTCTCTTTGGAAATAATTCGGTACATTTGCCTCCTAACCTATCTCATGTATGATTTTTCTAAAAAAAACAAAAACCCAGTAATAAATCCCAGTGACGTATTGCCTTGAAAAGATGCTAGGAATAACATGTTTCCATAATATGACATGGGTTTATATTGAATTTGCTGATCATTTTTTAAATTCAGTTTATATTAATCCCTGTAGTGGGGATGGGTCTTGATTTGAATATTAAAGAAATAAATTAGTGCATTGAAAACGTTAAAAAAAAAAAGGAATAATACCTATCTGAAAAACAAGAACAGGAAACAAATGCAAACATTTTTACTAAATTGGGTTTCTTTATCTAATCCATCTTTGTGCAGAACTGTATTTGAAAGTGATAAATAGTAAGATGCAAGAAAAGATTGCTCATAATTTATCAATCAGCATATTTTGTTGATTATTGCAAGTATTGCAAGTTGATTAAAACCATCCCTCTGTTTATTCTAGTTACAAAATTGTGAATTTAATTATGGAAACGATAACAACGAATATTTTAGGAACTACTGGAGGAAGGTTTTCATAGCTTGAATTTAGTGTTTGGATAAATCCTGGGTATAATTTTAAAATCTGAGATGATATAATACTTTAAAAATACAATTAAGAAATTGCAGCAGAGCTACTGATTCCCCCCCCAAAAATACAAGAGGTAAAAGGCATCTACTATTGATAACCTGTGGTATAAAACTGTTAATAATGATTTATTTTCCAACTCCAAATCAGGTGGGGGGGGGGAGAGGTGCAGATTCTCCTGCATATCTGTGCACAGTTGTAAAAATGCACATATTAGTCCCAAAAGTAGAACTTATAAAATGACATATTTTTGGTCTGAATCTATGAAGAATTTGAATGTTACACATTTAAAGTACACATGCAAGCAATCATAACATTTCTTACTGTTTTTTGTTTTAGATAATATACTGAGACACTCATAATATTGAGGCAAATTTTGTCCTTACTGTATATATTTAACTATATTTTAAAAGGGATGGTAAAAGTAACTCATACCAGTTTTATACTACTTAAAATTCTGATAGTTGTCAATTTAGGATCACAATTGGGCCTAGAATTTCCCTTATTTGGATATTTTTCTCTTTTTTATCAAGTGGGATCCATTCTATGGGAAGAAAAATCTGGTCCGGTTCCAAGCCGGGAGAAAGGCTCTGGAAATAAAATGGAGGCTGGCTGGTTAGAAAGAAAGTCTCTATTTGGTTTCCAGAAACTTCAGTGACAGCAGAATGTTTCTGGGGCAGCTGACAAAATGGCTAAAATGAGTGGATGGATTTTTATAGGGTTCAGGGATTTGGTGATTGAGATGCTCCAGGGGGTTGTGCAATGTAGTGAGCTTTGTGTCTTTTACTATTTCAATGGTGGTGGGTTAATCCTGTTATGTCCCAAAAGTCCTGTACTGTCCTGTCCTTAGAATTTGGGTGGGGGAATGTAAATTCTTAATCCTATCAGCTCCAGCCTGGGAGAGCTGTGCTGAAGATATTTTGTTTATGAATATGTATGCTGGCCTGGATTTCTTTCTTTTTTTTTCAAGTTTTTTTATTTTATTTTACATATACATATCAATGATGAACAGTGTGGCACCTGGGTGTCATACATTCTAATACAAATAAAACTAGTAAAATTAATCATAGTTATTACATTCAACCAACTTATACATTTGTAATAATAATACACATTTATATTAAGTTATAGTCTATCATTATTAAATTTTTCCATGTTTTAACATATTGCTCTAATGCCACTTACCATATTATTTGATCATACATAATAATGTCGCCATTCAATTTCTAAACTTCCTTCTTGTTATTGCTTTTATTTTATTATGTAAAAATGTATACACTATTATTTCCCCTTTCTCTTATTTCTATCTCTATTCTAACTTTTAATCATGTCACCCTTTTATTAAAAGATGTTTTCTTTCTATCCAAAATCTCTCACCCACTTTGGTGATTTGAATCCTGCATTTTTAACTTACCTGCCATATTTCACTCTTTACATCTATTCATGCAATCATTCATTATTTCCTTATTCAATGTTTCAATACAAAAGTCTAATACCAATTCCAATATTATTGAGATATACAAAGTTATTCTAATAATATTCTTTACAATAATCAAATCTATACAATTCTGATAGTAATACATATTTATATTAAAGTATGTTTTTTTCATTATTTAATTGCTCAGTGTTTCTCTACCTAACTTCTAATCATGCCACCATTCTAAAAATGAAGGGAAAAGAAAGAGAAAGAGAAAAGCAAATCAAAACATTGAGAGAGAGAGAGAGAAAGAGAGAGAGAGAGAGAGAGAGAGAGAGAAACCCTTTCCTTTCTATCCATCGTCTCTTACCCACTACTTTAGTTGCTATGCTTTTTTTGACTTGCCTCCCATATTCCCTCTCTTGGATCTTTATCGCTGGCTACAACTACTTCTTGGCTATTCAGTCTAAGTATTTCTCCCATCTCTACCCTCTTCAACTGCCTAGCTTCCAAAGTATCTGCCCAAACCCCTATCTTCTGTTCAAAACTATCTTCCTGTATCTCCAATTCTCTTTTCAACTCTCTTAAAATATTTTCCCCCTGGTTTAATTCATCAATCATTGTTATTTTTATTATTATCTCCTCCTTGTCGTCTTCTTTTGTTCATTGGTTCTTCGGTTCTATCTTTTCCTCCATTCCTTCTGTTAGCTTCTTGCTTTTCTGAGCGTCTAGATCTTCACTTATCATTCCTCATATAGTATTTTCCATAATCTCCTTAAATCCTTTCTCCATGATTTCCTTTGTGCTTTGGAAAAATCAATGCCATCTCCTTCAAAGTTCTACTCATTTCTTCTTTATGAAGCATCTTATTTTGTTTTTAAAAATCCCACTTTTTTCCAGTAGTCCAAGAACCATTTATTCAGACTTAAAATTGCCCTTCAAGAAGTACACTAATCACACTTTTTTGTATCCCATAGGTAATCAATCAGTGTCATTTAAATAGTCCCAGAAGTTATCGAAACTTCTTTATGTCCCCTTTACAGGTTCAATCTTCTAGCACCATGATGGCGAACCTATGGCACATGTGCCACAGGTGGCACACAGAGCCATATCGATGGGCACGGGAGCACTGGCCCAGCTCAGCTGCAGCGCGCATGCGCACGCTGCATAGCTGATTTTCAGGTCTTTCAGGGGAAAAATGGGTCTACCAGAAGTTGGAAAACTGGCATTTTCTGTCCTCTAGAGGGGTCAGGAAGGCCATTTTCACCCTCCCCAGACTTCTAGAAAGGCTCCGGAGCCTGTGGAGGGCGAAAAATGGGCCTACCGGAAGTCAGAAAATGGGCATTTTCTGTCCTCTGGAGGGGTAAGGAAGGCCATTTTTGCATTCCCCAGACTTCTAGAAAGGCTCTGGAGACTGTGGAGGGCAAAAAATGGGCCTACCAGAAGTCAGAAAATGGGCATTTTCCGGCCTCCGGAGGGCCTCCGGGGAGGTCAGGAACACCATTCTTGCCCTCCCCAGATTCCTGGAAAGGTTCTGGAGCCTGTGGAAGGCAAAAAAGGAACTTCCAGTCCTATCAGAAGTCAGAAAATGGGTGGTTTCCGGCCTCCGGGCAGGTCAGGAAGGCTGTTTTCCCCCTCTCCAGACTCCTAGAAAGGCTCTGGAGCCTGTGGAGGGCAAAAAATGGGCCTACTGGAAGTCGAAAAATGGGGTTTTCT
>JANHFK010007230.1:47923-58596 GCA_036250565.1 Sibynophis collaris
CATGCTATGCATTTACATAGGCAATTGTCTAAAAAGTAGAAAGTTTAGGATAAGAAAAAGTGCACTGTAAATATTAGGCATATTTTCAATCTCTTTAGTTCTGGAATACATAATTCTTTAGTATTTACTGTGGGTTTCAAAATCTAGTTTAAATCCCTTCCCAAATAATATCTGTAATTTTGAAATGTGTCTATCCTCATTACATTGCACATGTTGAAATTATGAAAAAGTATATGTGTGTATGTGAATGTATATGTATATATAAAAACAAAGATCTTTCTCTTCTGCCCTCTTTGATGTTTTCAGCTTCGTGGTTGCTGGTTTCTTCATGAATGTCTCTCTTGTCAAATGCAGAATGCAAATATGCCAGAAGTCTCCCCACAAGTGGTGGTTATTGTTACCTAACTCCTAAGATGTTTGCTCATCAGAATCTTAAATATGTCTGTGTGGGAATGGAATGTAGCTAATTAACATGTGAGAAATGTGATCCTACACAGATCAGATGAGTTACTAAACAAAGTTACAAAGATTATTTTTTCTTAAAAAAAATAATAAAGCACATGTGGTGTCTCAACCAGATAGTGATCCAATTATCATTAAAAATCCTCTAAAAAGGTACTGTTCATTTATAGAGCAGAAATCAATTCATGAACACAGAATGGCTCAACAAAAATAATATTCTTGTTTCTTCTATATGCTTATGCCTCCTCCTCCATTCCCATCACCTGGAACAGACCGAAAATGGGACACATGGGGGCCAAAAATGGGACATGCAGAGGCCAAAAATGGAGTGCGCGGAGTCCAAAACCAGGATGCACAGAGGCCGAAAATGGAGTGCGCAGAGACGGTGATAGGTGACAGCAGTGATGGGTGGCACCAGTGCCAATGAGTAGTGGTGATTCCCACAGCCTGGAACAGCTGATAGGAGGTATTCTGGGAGGCAGATCCAACCATCAATCAGCTGTTCGTGCTAAATCAGGCTGTGCTGAAGCTGACCAGGCTGTTTGCTGCAAGGAGGCAAATTGCTGGGAGGCAGAGGCAGATTTTTTTTACTTGTTTTTCTCCTCAAAAGCTAGATGCATCTTATAGTCTAGAGCGTCTTATAGTCTGAAAAATACGGTATATTTTCTTCAATTCAGTAATGTATTAATTTTTAATTATTAATATGTGTCCAATAATGACTGAATGGTGAAAGGAATTGCTCAATTTGATACCTTAAATGACCAGAGCACATCTTCTACAGCAGTCAGATAAGCAGGGTTAAACACCAGACAAACAGTCAAGCAGACAACAGTAATCAACGAACTACCAAGGAGAAAAACCCCAGCAATGCTGGCAGTGCAAGCTGTTGTATATAAATAGGGAACAAACTTCACACTCACTACCACTGCAGAGATTAACTAGTTGAATAATGAAAGGTCTGCAAATAAACAACCAAGGTCAGAGAGTAACAGGGATTCCACAGTGATGCCTTACTGTCCTTAAACTTTGAAATCCCTATTTTATTATGCACATAGCCTTTGAGATTCTTCAAACCTCTTTATCAATGATCTAGTGAGATTTCACTATCAGTTGTTTAAATTGTCACATTCTGTTTTCAGATTCTCAAAATGCTGCATTTTTTTACAAAGTGCAGAGCTCCTTTTAGACGAATAAACCTCACAGGATGCAGTTATGCATATATTCATTGTACAGCTATTGTACGTGTAATACTGTGGATATACAAAGTCACTCTGTTATGACCAGAAGCATTTTTATAATTACACATCAGCTCTATCAATGCATCTGCTAATTCCATGTGGCATTATTTTTCCCCAGCAGCCTTATGGCAGCAAGTCATATAAATGCTTCCAACTCCTTAGGCTGATGTAATGGAAAAAGATCATCTTATTCATTTTCCTAGTGATTCTGAATTCTCATTTTTCTTTTTCTTTTTCCTTTTTTTAAACTTTAGATAAATTATTGCAAGTCACTGTGTACTATATATAGCACTTTAGTCTGTTTTCCATATGCTGAGAACTTGGCAAGCTTCCTTGCTACATTCCAGTCTAATCCAGGCTTCACTTTTCTACTCTTTTCCTGTCTCCTCTGCATACAAACTCTTGTATTCTGTGGAATGAAATAAAATCAGCCGAACAGTTAATACAGGTTTGTTGCAATTTTATTGTAATGCTATATTCCTGTCATAAAATGTTGAGCAAGCCCCATGTCCCTCAGTAGCCATTTTGCAAGAATACTCACAAGTTCTTACAATGGCAAATAAGCTTCCAAAGACTCTGAGTCTCCAAACATTGTGTTTGGTTAGGTTTGAAGATAGAAACTTACTTTGTTGTACTTTCATTTGTTATCCAAGTCTTGTGAGATTAGTATAGAACCAACAAGAAGAAACATTTCAGTGATTTGTAGGTTCTAATGCCCAGCACGAAAGACCAGGTCCACACGTAAAGCTTCCATTAAATTGATTTATTGCTAAAAACCTATGCACAGAAATCTTCTCAACTAACAGATGGCATCTGCTTAAAATTAGAAAAGAGTCAATGGCACTCAAGGGGGCTTGAGCTTAGTTCTTTTGTGGCTACATGAGGATTCTAGGCTGATCTCCTTTTTCACTCCACCCCAGATTGTACCATCCTTTCTCCTACACAAGTCATTCTCTAGGTTAGGAAATCCTTATACAGGAAGCCCCCTGCAATATATCATGCCACCTATGTCCTTTTCCAAGTGCCCATGTACCCAGGTACTTTTAGAAGTTTTATGCACACAGTAGGAAGATATGAAATGGGGTTGTAAATGCATTGAACATATTTACAAATCCCCGTCAGGTTTTTGTATTAAACCCAAATATTTCTAAACATAACCAGCCATCGAGGGATATTGGGACAGCATGCTAAAGAGCATAAAGTAGGATTTATAGATTAAGACAAAAGAAACTTGTTTTGCAATATGTGTCAAGATTTCAAGAAGTAACAGAGCACTATTTCATAGGAAGTAAGTTATAAAGTATTTCATTTCTAAAATACTTGTAAATAATATATTTACAATAAATACATTGTTTACAATTGTAAAAATTGTAATGGACCAACATGAATGCAAGTATTTTAGAAATTACTGTACTTTTTTACCCCCTAAAAGAGGCTGAACATTCGGGTGCGTCTTATACTCCGAATGTAGCTTTTTCAAAGCTTTTTTTCAGCTCTAATGAGGTGTTAGTGAGTAAAGCGATCTCTGCTTTGCCTGCTCCCTCCGACTCTCAGCTGTAGCAACTTTTTTTCAGCTCTAATGAGGCGCTAGCAAGTGAAGTGATCTCCGTGCTTTGCCTGCTTTTCTCATTGCTTATCTCTCTCCAAAGACCAGTTGTGCTTTAGAAGCTGGGGATAAAAAGCAATCAAAACCAGCAAACTAATGTGCTGAAGCTGACCAGACTAAAGACGCTAACTAGATGAACACCTGGTAGGCAGATTTCCCCCCCTATTTTTCTCCCCCAAAATTAAGGTGTCTCTTATACTCCGAAAAATACAGTATTTTATAGCTTGAAGACTGTTGAACAATGTAGACCCCATCACAATAAACCATATGAAATATAACAAAGTCATGAGTTGCTGTTGTGTACCAGCCAAAGATTGCCAATGTACAACTGGATAACATCAGTATACTAATGATACCACAAACCTAAACCAGCAGATGGCCTTCTTCTTATGCTGCCCGACTCACTCACACAGACACGTAACTGTTTTTTAGTGAGTTTATTAATATTTCCCCAGCCAGCTTCCAATGGAGCCCATTAAGAAGGGCAAGACTTTCTCCTTGCAAGTAATCTGGCTGACCTTCTCTGCTCCAGCCTTTTTTCTGCCCTACGTGTTCTTGAATCAGGTGCAGAAGGCAGTTCCTCTTCCTCATCACTGACCTCATCACATCCAAGAACATGTAGGGCAGCTGCATGCTTTCTCCAGCTGGAGTCTCAGGACTGTTCTTCTGCAGCTGTGCTTTAGCTCAATCAACTCAGCTCTTGACATGCCATGAACTGGTTCATCCTCCCACGAACTGAAATCTAGAGAGGTATCTGGGGAAGCGTCTGAGGGAGTCATCATACTTCTGTGGTTTAACTTTGGTAATAAACAGGATGAGGGAAAGAGCTCAATAGTACTCTATATTGAAATAGCTACAGGCGTGACTCTTCCGCCATGCACCCTGATTAGATCTCTCTACTTAGGAAGGTGGCACTACTATAACACCTTCAACCTTTTCAGGTGATCCAGAAGGCCAACATAGTCAATGGCATCAAACACTGATTAAAGAGGTCTAAAAGGACCAGGAAAGATACACTCAGTGGTGTACCAGAACCAAATTGTATTGGCTTTCAGGAGTCAATAGTTAAATCTTCAGGAAATTTGTGAGTTGAGAAAAAAGGCCACAACAGCCAGCACAATGATTGACAGTTTGGTGGTGGCTAGCAGCATGGTGTGGCAGTGGCAAAAGAATTGATGGAGTCAGTTGTTATTCATTTAACAGCATATCTCTAGGCTTGAACAAACATTTTCCATAAAGTTGACCAATACTATTGTCCAAGCAACCAAATAAACCAGCATGCATAACCATTATTTCAATATAGATACAAGGTAGGAAGCTGTTCATTCTGTCTCTTCTGGATTTGAGCCTGTACTTTCAAACTCTGGGGTGAATTGCATTCTAGGGCAAATTGAAGGGGTTTTATTTTCCTCCCATCAGGCTAAATGTGTCCCATTATCATTTCAAGAGAGAGTTTCCTTCTGTCCTGTGTATGATACATACGTTAGATGAACCAGGGATGGGTTCTACTTACCTTCGCTACTGGCTCACAACTTGCTGCATATGCACAGAGCATCCGTGATGACGTCCGGGTGGGTAGGTGGGTGGAGCTTCCCGCCGCCATTACTACCGGTTCTAAGAATGGGACAGAACTGGTAGGAACCCATTACTGATATGAACCTATGTTATTTCTAAAGTATTGACTTGCTTGGGTTAATTGCTACATTTTCCAAGACACAGAGCAGCGAAGTAGAGCTGAGAATGTGAAATCTGTTTTCATATGAACCACATTAAAAGCTTTCAAGGAACAATTATTTAAGACATCACCAATAAGAGGCCTCCTTGGACTTGTTAGAAATTACTTCAAAGTAGCATACATAAGTCTTCATGTTAATTTGCATCATTTGTGAACTGCTATCTGTAATGAAGTGCGGGTTTTTTAAAAATAAAATCAAGGTCAATTAGATACCAGCAGGACTTTATGTATTTGTTTGGAGTGATAAATGTGTTTCTTAGTATACAAAGCCTCGGTGGAATTCCAGACCCAAGTGAAGTCTGGTTTCCAAGATTTGTGGTTTTTCTAAAACGGCTCTGAGCAAGATAAAAAAACAGCATTCTCAGGGGACATCTAGTTCTTGCTTTGGAGATTTATAAAAACCTCCCATGCATTGCTGACACCATTCTCTCTCCCAACCCCCAGCCCCTTTAAAATAGCTTATAAATAGCAGCAGTGATGATGGCATTGCTGCTCACCTCTTTAAAGTCTTCTAATAGTTCCCATCCCATATGTTTCGAAATGCAAGAGATGTCTCCTCTAAAGCAAGGGGCACCGAGGGCATATTGCATAACCCTCACAGAACACAGCTTTGTGTGGGATGCTTTGATGGGGAGGATGAAGATCACTTCCAGGCTAGAACAAGGAAATCTATTGTTTGCCTCTCTTTGAGTTGATTTTTTTTTGTTTTCTCTCATTTGTTACGGCATGACCAGATCACAGCTGGCCTAAGGATATACTTTCCAATATGCTTAAAATTTGGAAGACTCCCAGGTTTCAGAAACACATGGCAAGGAAGAAAGGGCTACATCTGTAAAATGAAGGGGAAAGTTAATTTCTGGTTTCGTTTAGGTGAAGATTTACTTACATGATTACTTATCAGGATTAAATACTTGGTAATTGCGGATGGAATGAGAAATCCTACCATAAAAAGGGATACACCGAAGGAAGGAATGAAATAGTCATTTCTGCTTTCGGGGTCCTCAGAATATTACTGGCATTATGTTGTATTCTGCTCTCTGATTTTTCATCTGCTCTCTGTGGTTTTTCTCTCTGGTGTTTGCAAGCATGCAAAAGCAGAAGCAGAAGCATTCTCCATTAAGAGATTGTATTTTCTGCATCTTTATAGATTTCCTAAATGCTGACAGAGTAGGGAGCAAATACAAGGCTTTCTCAATCATCTTTCTGAGAAGTGAAACATTTGGGACCAGCATGTAACTGTACAGATCCTAAGGAAAGATTTCTTTTAAAAGTCCTGCTTACTGCTTCATTTAGGAGGCATTGGTTGCCTTTGTTCATTATCGATGAGTCCAATCCTGGCAGTTTTAATCAGGCAGGAGAAGCAAGATGGATTAGCATGATCATTCTCCTCCTCCTGCTTCAAACTGAAAGAGAACAAAGTAAAGTACTTCGGTTTCCCTCCATTTTAAATACATACTGCACGTTTGGCCTTTTGGCAAAAAAAACAGCTGATATATTGGTGCAAGGGGGAAATTGCTTGACTGTCATAGACATCAGGAACAGCTGCAGGAACATGCCAACAGTTGTAATGTAGAATTGTTGTATCTGGATAGTGGAGGGAGAAGGCATGGTTTTCCTGAGTCTAGAGGATGAGAGTAAGAGTGAGGAATGTTGGACCATATTGTTTAAATAAACAGGGAAAATTAAGTTCTGCTAGGCTTTTGAATTGGGATCGCAAAACTGACTGGAAGAATTAAAATTGTGTTGATTATGAAGTCTTCCAGATTACACTGGTATTTCTGCTCAAATGAGGGAAGTTGGAGAAAATAAAAGGCAGACACTCCATGCTCACAGAGATCCAGCAATACAGATAACAAAACTTTGCAGCTACCGTGTTTTCCCGAAAATAAGACCCTGTCTTATATTTTTTTGAACCCTGAAATAAATGCTTGGCCTTATTGCCATGCGCTCAAAAGCCTGATTGGGTTTATTATCAGGGGATGTCTTATTAGGGGGAAAACAGGGTATATTATGGTTCAAATCTATTGTCTCAGAGAATATTTGAATTAAAATTATGAGGAAATAAGTTCAGGCTAGACATCAGGAGTAAATGTCCCGTACCAGCTAGTGAATCAGCCTTCATGTTCCAGGTACTCGATCAGGCTGCTACACTAAGTAACAAATTTTTTGTTAAGAACTGGGTGATTGTCTGTCTTGAGATGCTGCAGCCTTCAGTGCAGTATTTTTAAAACTTGGCAACTTTAAGATATGTAGACTTCAACTCCCAGAATTCCTTATCCTGTATAGAAAGCAGTACAAATGCTTAGAATCTGAGACAATAACATGGAGGCAAAAACAATGACATAAAATATGCCCATATTCTGTATGTAACTCCCCACGCACACTAAAATAATAAATAAAACATGAGCTGCTCAATATTCTTTAGGCATGAAAAGCCTATTTCACAAGAAAGTTTTTCAGTTCCTTCCCATATGTCAAGAATAATGAGGTCTAGCATACTTGTGTGGAGACTGGTCTAAAATGCAGGGGGAACCAGAGACAAGATCTTCCTTTTGGTTTACTCCCACTCAGTTATTTTTAGAATCACTCTCCACATGTGGGAGGGGTGTTTATTTGTTTTGCACTTCTGTTACCCTTTGGGTTTCCCCCAAATTTGCTGATACAGCTCTCTTGTGAAGAGATGCTACCATTTTGGTTATCCAATTAACCTAACTGCTAGAAACATAAAGCATAACAAAATAGCTAAAAAGCTTTTGTCGTATCCTCTATTCCCCTAAAATGGATTGAAGTTGTAATATATTTCACTGGAATATGCCATACATGCTTAATTTTAATTAGCCCACACTTAGAGTGAACTTTAGCCAGCCTAACAAAAATGTGACTCTGAACTTAGTCTTGATAAAAGCCCTTCAGAGTTTTGGGGACAAATCTTGAATACAGCAAGATCCAGGAATTGTGTTCTACACGACATTAAATTCACTTGAAGTTCAGACAGGAAAGTTTTGAAAGGACCCCCAGATCTGTATTAGCTCTTTGAAAAGTATCATGTCTTTAACATACTGTAAGAAAGGTCAGAAGATTGTTTCAGTTTTCCAAGATCCATAAACTTGATTAGTATGTTTATATCTCTGGAAACAGTGGCCTTGTTTATGTCAAAAAGTCCAAGGTTATCCTGATTTTACTATTTTTAATTTAGTTCAGAATAAGCAGAGCGGGAGGACTTAATTACAAACAGGCTGAACTTTATGTAGGAAACATGTATGCCCCTTAGGGGCACCTAGAAAGTGAAGGCCTGAAATTAAAACCATACTCCGCAAGTTTGTATGCCTCAAATAATGGGTTGCTGTTTGTTGTGCACTGTGTCCTCGGGGAGCTTTCTGCTGACTGCAATACTGGCCTTGTTAGGTTTAGGGTAGTCGCCATATGTTAAGCATTTAAAACAAAGCCTGTTCTAGGACCTTTTAAAGTATCTATATTTTTAAAGTCCACAAAGAAATTGCAATCTGAAGAATAAACATTCCGTTTTAGTTAGAGCCCAACATTCGGCTGGTTATCTGAATCTGGCATGTGAAAGTTAGCCTTCCAGCACACTGACCTTGTGCCTTAACCAGTTCCTACATTTCTCTGCTTCCAGTTATTTCCAGCCAAGCCTTTTTATAGCTGGTCCTGTGTGAAGCTTTTCCTCTGAGTTCCCCTCCCGTTTCTTAATTTATGGCCCGCTAAATCTCTCCTTTTTTTTGCTAATTGCCAAAGATAGTCTCTTTCCTTGGCTATGACTTGACTGCCTCTTTGTCTCTCCCTCATCCAGCTTGTTTCATTGTGGAGTTTTTATACATTCTGTGCCTTGTAAGAATTCCATGCTCTTTTTTGGCTACTTTTTCCATTAATAACATGCTCTCCCATTGCCCAGAGGTTCATAAAATTACACCACCGAGGTGAGAATATGCCATCTTTTTTCAGTCTTCTTCTGATGACATCTTTGCAGTTCGATTCCATTTGATATTTCAAGATAGATAGGACTCTAAAGCACCGTTATTTGTACTTTTTTTTAAAAAAGCATTTTTTTCTCCTTATTGTTGTGCCATGTTCCAAACATGTTTTATTAGATATGTAGCTGCAAGCAGTTTTTAACTTATTTCTGTAAAACAACTAAAGGATCTGTGAAGCAAATGCATGGACAGCTGCATATTTAATATGAAATTCTGTCTCGCTGTGCCTTCAATGGCAGGATCTATGGTAGATTCTACTTGAAAGATAATATATACCTTTTTGAATGTGATATTAAATTTGTAAAGTGGAGTCATTCCTGC
The DNA here is from genome assembly GCA_036250565.1 of Sibynophis collaris. Classification (NCBI taxonomy): domain Eukaryota; kingdom Metazoa; phylum Chordata; class Lepidosauria; order Squamata; family Sibynophiidae; genus Sibynophis; species Sibynophis collaris. The sequence goes on from JANHFK010007230.1 coordinate 57,275, forward strand.
TCTCAAAGTTCTTTCCAGAGTGATTGCAATACTTCAACACTCAACACCATCACAATGTAGGCTCTAAGGTGCTTCAGAAAAAAAGTGTTTTAAGGGAAAAGAATCCAAATTACATGCACATTAGAAATATCTAAATATTGAATTTTATTTTACTCTTGAGATCCATGGCCCTTCCTTAACTGCCATTATCTTCAGATATTTTTTTGGTTCGTTTCTCAGTGTTAAATAACTGAAATGTGGATGCATTATACTAGAGCTCCTTTAATCTACTCCATCCATGCAAAAAGACTGTGTGTGTATATAATGTATATGAGTGTTTATGTATATGAATATATCAATGCAGTAGAGATAAGTTTATTATAAATCTGGAGTCTGCTGTATCTTACCCATTACTTTAGTAGAGTGACATCGTATCTGTTCTAGTGTAACAATTTGCACTCATTTCAGATTTAAGGACATTTCCACATGGTGTTTTGAGAACCTGCCCCACACTTCTTTTACTCTACATAGGACAGCCAAGCACAATTGTCTCCAAACTGCTGGAATTAATTTGTTGCTCTGTAGCTAGTATGATAAATGGGAAAGTTTAGCCCCAACATAACCATTGGCATACATTTCCTTACTGCTATCCAGCTAAGTTAGCCGATAATGGTGAATAAAGGGAGCCTCGGACAAACTATATATTGCGTGTAGCAGATCTAAATGGCAAGATCCTTAGAGGAAGAAAAGACACTTTTCTACATAAAAGTGATATTTTAGAGAAACTTTCTCTTTTAGCCTTCATTATGGATGAACCCGTGTCGAAGAATTTTATTTAGCTTTATGACTATAAATAGTACAACCACCAATTGCATGAGAGCAAAAAAAAAAAAAAAACCCAAATGGAGAAAAGAAGGAATGTAATATAATTCCTGCGGAATCAAAAAAATGGCAGTCATGATTGTGCACTTGAAGGCCTGCACCCTTGTTTTATAGGCATCATCCCTGCAGTGAACGTAAAAAGAGGCAAGCCTTTAATCACAGTTGCAGCCACTATCTTGACTTCCTTGTGAATCCTGTTTGCAAGTTTAAAAACGGTATTTCTTGGGTTTGGGAATCACAATGCAATCCACTCAGTAAGAATAAACAGATCTTGCCTGAACTAGATCTTCTAGCTTGCTATTTGATTACCTTTGAGCCTTCTACCTTGATAACCTCATGTGGTAGCTGAGAGCCACACTGCATTCTGCCCAGGCAACACTGCATTTGATTCCCATTCATTATTCCAAGATTTATTATTATTATTATTATTATTATTATTATTATTATTATTATTATTATTA
>JANHFK010007231.1:0-14296 GCA_036250565.1 Sibynophis collaris
TATTTAGAAAATAGAATCAAAGATAAGAGAATGTTAAATGATTGACAAAAAGTGTAACCAACCATGACACAATGTTACTGTATAAATTGTATGCCTTTACCTGTTCCCTCTTTTTATAAAATAATAAAAAAAATTGTTTCAAAAAAAGAAGATGGGGAGCAATATAAATGTTTTAAATAAATAAATAAATTTGCAGATCATGTTACAGTCCCTTGGAGCCCAAGGATGGAGGTTGGTTACTGTTAGTTGCTGCCTCCCACTTCAACTTGTTCTCTGTGCCTGGCTCTTTTTGGACCAGGATTTAATGCTTTGTTAGTATTTTGTCAAATACTCTCCCAATTCACAGCCTTTCATATTGAAGAGAGTGCCTGATGGTTTTCCTGTCAGCAAGTCATGCTTGATGGGAGCAGAAAGCCATCAATTGTTTCTGTTAGCTTGTCCTACTACAGCTGTTAAGAAATGTCACAGTTGTTACTTTACTATGTTGGATCCCACTATTCAAAGCAAAAAAAATTGTACGTTAGCATGTTTTTCTGCTGACACCATGACTGCTAAATTTCCAGGACTAATGAAAAGAGTCTTCATACAGCATTTGCCTACTCTCAGAAGTAGCTGGCTGGTGAATTATGTGAGTTGAAATTCACACATCTTATAGTTGCAGAGGTTAAGAAACTCTTTTCTGAAGATTAAACCCCCAACTGGCCTCAAGAGGTCTCAGGGAGAGTGCTAAAGACCAGAATGCTAAGGACCAAATGATTGCAAATAAATATGATCCTTCCAACCACATCACCATCCTGTCAGAATTAATCCTTCCATTGTCCCCATCATCCTGCCAGAACTGATGAAACTTCTTGGATGAGAAGTGAAATATCTTTGTCAAGGAAAAAACAGTCCGGTTACCTTTTGAAAAAGAATCTTCAAGACAACTATCACCTGAATGACAGAGAATTTCCACAGATTTCTCTGAAGAATTTCAAAGACTGAAAGTTGAAAACCAAAAATGCATTCAAATCTGTCCATCGACTGGAGTTCCCTAATATTCTTTCTCATCAGGAATAATAATCTTCCTCATCAGGAAGATTCCAAGATGTTCTGCACTAATATAGTTGGGTTCTTGCGTATTAAGAGTGCTAAATTTAAGCTAAACGTCACCGCCTGTGCATGAATGTGAATAGTCCTGAAACGCAAGTTGATATTTAACTCTGCGAATCAGGAACGGGATGACACTTCTAACCCGGCGTCTCTCCTGAAAGGCTAACTGTCCGCATCTACCTTGCTCTCGCCCTGATTCTAATTCCTCTAGCTTCAGCACCCCGCAAACCCTGTACTCGGCTTTTAAAAAATGTTTGAAACGGAAAAAAAGTGGGGCAGATGCGGGCGACCGCCAGAGGGCAACGAGGGATAGCCGGATTGTTGGCAGTCCGAATCCATGCAGACTCGCCGCGGGAAATGTAGGAATAACTCGCGCGTTCTTCCCTTTGTGCTATTCCGGGCAGCTGCCGCGTCCAGGCGGGAAAGACGAACAGTCGAGGTCCAAGCTCCCCCCAACCCAACCCTCTCCCGTTGCGTCGAGCAGGGCGCGCCACGATTCGTGGGACTTCTCCCTCCCGGCGGCGCTTCCGGGCCGAGCCCTTCCATCCACGCCACGCCGCGCGGTCGCGCTTCCTTCTCCGCCCGTCCGTCGCGCGAACAAAGTTGACTATATATGGTCAAAGCCGGGAGATAAGCGAGAGCTGGGTGAGCTGCGCTTCCTGCTTTGCGCAGCCGGGAGTTGACGTCGCTCCCCCCCACCCCCCAGCCATTGGAGGAGGAGGTGGAAGAGGAGAGGGGACTGGCCAAGCCCTACCTTGGTTTGCTTTGCCTTTGGTCCTACCGCGGACTCGTCGCCCTTGAAGCCGCTGCAGCAGCGAAAGGCAGCCACGATGCCCTACCAGCTGAGTGAGTGGCGGCGTTGCCGCAGTTCGCGGAGAGGCTGTTAGGCCGGAGACTGCGGAAACGTGGCTCTGCCTTCCATGATCAGTGGAGGAGGCGGAGGAGGAAGAGCGGCGTCCCGGCTGGCCCTATTATTGTCGGTCCGAGGCTCCCTGCGCTTCCCTTCGATAAAATGAGATGGCGGGCCTCTCTTGGGAGGGGCCCGGAAAGCTGAATGGGAGAGGAGAGGCGGGTGGTGGTATAGTGGTACGATTCCACTTCCGAAAAATGTAGCTCCGGTCGTTTTGGAATCCGCCGTCTGACCGGGGAACCTTCCCAGTCAGTCGCGCATCGCCGGACCGAGGCGGGTTTCTTGATCTGGAAGGAGGAGAGAGGGCTGGCTGGAACCGCTTGCCGTTTCATGGCTGAGTCGAAGCAACAGGTTACATTTGGGGCCCACCGCCTCCCTCTTTCCTCCGCAAAGGCTAACGCTGTGTCTGTCCCCTTCTCTCTCGTAGAAACAGTGTTTGCCAGCCTCCCGCAGGTCGAAAGGGGGGTTTCCAAAATCATTGGCGGAGATCCGAAAGGCAACAATTTCTTATATACCAATGGAAAATCTGTCATCATTCGAAACATAGATGTAATGTATTCTAGTTTTTATATTTACTCAATTTAAAGCCTTCGTGTGAAAGCTACTTCTGACTTTGTAATTTCTGTGTAACTGGGGGAAGAAATATCTCTGCCGATCTAGGAGGGCGTGGAGAAGCCGCCGTAGTGTATGAGTCAAGAGATCTAAGAATATCCAACAGCCAGGTTGCCTTTAGGGCTCCTACCATGAAATCCAGAGTAAGAATGGTGGAGGGCAATTGTTCTAAATAGCACGAAAATCCGAAAAACAAAGAATAGTTCAGTGGCTGTAATTACTGTGAGATATAGTTAATTTGGGTGTGTGCTCCTGAATAAGTGCGTTGAATTGCAAGTACAACCCTCCCCCCTTATGCTTCATGAAGCCTCTTTTTTCATATCCCATCAATTTAAACTGGATTTTCTTCCTTTCCCCTCCTACTCAAGTGGAAGCCAGAGAAAAAAAGGGCTGCCTTAATGACTAGCAGAGAAGGGGTGTGATTGTACTTGCATAAAGTCCAAAGCAATTTATCAGAATAATTTTTAAACTATGCATACCCTTTATTTATATATAAAAATGCAAAGCACTAGATACATTGAACAAAAGACCAATTAAATATGTTTCATGTTGTATTTTTCTTAATATTGTAACCAATGTGGCAGAATTTCTGTATTAGTTTCATGAGTTATGAGATTGCATGTTCAGATTGTATAAAATTATTATTTTATGAAAAGGGGAAAGAGAGCGAGGGTAGGAGTATCCTTCAAGGGCCAGGTCCACTGGCGGGCAGGAGCCCTGGCTATGCTATTTTGGACTCAGAAAGGAAGGGAACAGGAAAGGAGAAATAGGCCCAGCCAATAAATAAGCATAAATCATCCTTTTTGATGATCTGAGCTTAGGGTCAGCATGCTTCCCATACAGAGCTCCCCAGTATGTTCATTAAAAGCATCTATCTAACATCTGGACTTTTGGAGAAAGAAAAGAAAAAATAATTGGTAAATTTATCAAATTTATATTGCCACCTCATCAGAACTGAAAGTTGCAAATGGACTCCCTTTTACATGAAAGACTATCAAAACAATTTCTGGATGAGAGTCTAGTTAGCAGTGAGAGTTAATTGGGCATTGGAGTGGCTGAAATTACATGTATGAAAAAGGTTACTATTCAATTGTCATATAAATCTCCATATTTGGATTAGTCAATTAGACCTTAGTAGAAACTTAAGAACTGATAATAGAAATTAAAAGAAGTGGTTTTCTAAAAATTTGTTTGCCAATGCAGCTTTCTGTATAACCCCAATAAGACCCATCTTCTCTCCTGATTTTACTGTTTACTGGAAGAGGTGTTCCAGAATTGTGTTCCTTTTAGACATGTTCTCGTACCTGTAGGCAACATTTATTGAATCACATCCTATCATATCTTGCAGCTAAAATCTTTCCTTCCTCTCTAGTTCTGCATGTTGTTAGGGGATTCCAGGGGAGAAGCATTCCAGGGGTTGGAGTAGTATAGCTTTGCTACACTGTAAATATACTATGGATTATGTATCTTCATGAAGTGCAGTACAGCCACATTACAGTGAGTCCTTGACTTATGAGCATAATTGAGCCCAAAATTTCTGTTGCTGAGAGAGTTGTTAAGTGAATTATGCACCATTTTATGATCTTTCTTGCCAGAATCACTGCAGTTGTTAAGTTAGTAACATGGTTGTTAAGTGAATCTAGCTTCCCCATGGTGCCTTTGCTTGTCAGAAGGTTACAAAAGGTGATCATATGAACCTGGGACATTGCAACTGTCATAAATATGAACTAGATGTCAAGCATCTGAATTTTGATCATGTAACCATGGGGATGCTACAACAATTATAAGTGTGAAAAACACATAAGTCCCTTTTCAGTGATGTAACATTGAAGTGGCCCTAAATGAACTATTGTAAGTTGAGGACTATCTGTATTAAGTTACAACTACCTGAGGAAAAAAGGAATGTACAATTTCAATAGCTGGTATTTTCTTCCATGAATATAAATGCCTCCAACCGGACCACACTGGATATACAGATTGCAAGAGGTCCTCAGTTAATGATGCCAAGTGGGATTGGAATTGCTGTCAGAAAGTGCAATATCGTGCCATTGTGCTGCTTAGCAATTCTGGCATTCCTGATCACATGACTGTAGGGATGCTGCAATGGCTGGAACTCCAGGACCAGTCATAAGTTACCACTTGTTCAGCACTAATGCAAATTTGAATGGTTGCTGAACAAGTTGTCCTTAAGCAAGGACCATCCATATAAGTCCCCAAATTATCAGCCAAATCCAACCTATCTAGGTTTCTGAATCTTGTGCTAAGAATTGCTTGTTTTTATGATATGTAAAACTTTTAAAGTAAGAATTTATTCCACTATCCTGAATGGTGAACTACTGATTTAAAATATTATGGTAGAATTACTTTGTTAAACTGTTGATTAATTACATGCCATCAAGTCATTATCAATACATACATTTTTGAGATGATCCTTCATGTTTTTCAACAGTGTACTCATTGCTTCTATAATTACATCCATTCACCTTGCTACTGGTCATCCTCCCCCCCCCCCTTCCATTTCCCTCTACATTATAGTCTTAAGAGAGCTAGGTTTTGCATTGTGTCTAAATTGGAGCCGGGCCATTCATGCCTTGAAGGAAAACTGGATTGATTTGTTCATTTGCTTGTTTTCTTGGCTATCCATAGTATTTCCCCATCTTCAAAGTTCAAACGTGTCAATATTCTTTCTATCCCTCTTCAGTATTTTCAATCTAAAGATTTTCAAGTATTTTAATCTAAAGCTGCTTGCAATATTGTACCTGTTGTCATTAGTTTGGTCTTTATATTTAATTTTAGTCACAATTTTTCACTGTGTTCCTTGACTTTGAGCTTGCAAATGTAGATTTTCAACTATCAGAGTAATGTTATTGATGTTTCTTGGTCCAGTTTTAAAATCACACTTGGTTGGCATGGCCAACTTGACCTGGCCTCTGACGTCGAGGGGCACCTGTGATTGGCCAGACTGGGCTGGGAGGGGTGATCCAGGGTGAGTGCCAAAGCCTGTGGGGGGCAGCTGAGCATCGGGACTTGCTGGGAGGGCTGTTGAACGTTGCTGGGGTGCGGTTGGGGGGGAGACAAACTGCCCATTCGTTTTTAGGCTGGAGTCCAGGCGCAGAGGCAACAGCAGTGGGGAGAGGTCAAAATTGGTAGTCCTTATCTACTGCTGCCTGCCTGTTGCCTGATGCGGCTTCCTATTTTCACCCCTCTTCCCCTTTGCAGTTCGTGCAGTACTGTTCGGCCCCCCAGGCACCCTCCTCAGCTGCACACAAGTGATGCCCTGCAGTTTGTGTAGTATTGTAGAGCAAGATCACAGAATATCAGTAGCACAAGATTGTGCGCTACTGATCTCAAACTACAGTAGTTCTCTGCGAACTGAGGCTTGTACCAGATCCGTCTGAAGAGCGTTTGCAAGATGACGAGATTTTGGAGCAGTGAAATCGCCTTGCTTGAAGCCTCCCATTGGCTTGAAAATGCCTTTTGCACTGTTCCAGTCTCAGCACGAAGAGCATTTAGAAGCTGATGGAGGCTTGAAGCAAGGTGATTTCACTGCCCCAAAGTCTTGTTGGCTTGCATCTGGAAGGATTTCTCTTTGTGCCCAGACTGTGACAGTGCGAAAGGCATTTGCAAGCCGATGGGAGACTTGAAGAAAGGGATTTCGCTGCCCTAAAGTCTTGTCAGCTTGCAAACACTTTTCATGCTGTCCAAATCTTCCTCCGCACTCAGAAAGGGATGAGGCCAGGGGGGAGAGATTGGCATCACTGCTGATGGCTTTCCCATATGGGGCTGATGGCTTTCCTGTGCGGCGGCAGGGCTGTCCCAATGAAAGGGGACTGCGGGGACTGATCTACAACTTGGTGTGGCCATTCGGGCCGGAAGATGGTCAGCCTTATATCTGACCCGCGCAGCTGCCCAGAAGCCAGAAAGACATCACCCCGCCGCCTTGGCCCCACCCCCTGGGCATGCACACAGGAGACAGCGAGCACGTGCATCCTGGATGAAAGGGGAGCATCAGAATATAGTCAGCCTGCAGGGCAGGACGGTCCCCTGGGATGCCAGGGCCCATGTGCGCTCACTGCCTCTTGTGAGCAGGCTGAGAGGGTGGTAGGGCAGCCTTTTGAGTCACATCTAAGACTGACCATGTTCAGGCCCAGATATCTGTCACCAGGTTGTAGAATAGATTAGTGATGTGCCCGCATCAGAGCCTCCATGTCCCATTTGTTGGCCTGGCCTTGCAGTCTGAGTGACTTCTCTTTCACTGGGTTCACATCCCCATTGGAAAGTTACAGCTGGGCTTCTCGGCTGCAAACCCTGGCCCAGGCAAAGCAAGCAAGGGGTGCTCTGCATGTGCCCAGAGACTCCCTTACCAAATGCCCAGGCTGTAGTCTCTCTCGAAACTACCCACCCAAGCACCAGGCCAGGGCGCAGCCCCTCCAGCTCACCCCAAAATCACCTCTGCCCTATGGCACCTTCCAGATGTGATGGCTTGCGGATGCCTCTGGCCAAGCCCCATCCGTGGGCACCGCCTCAGAGCACAGGGCATGGGACGAGGCTCTGGCAGCATTTCCTCTGCTTGCAGACCGGAAATCTGGACCAGCTTTACCAGTAGAACTCTTGCCTGACGGGTTTAAAGGACATGGGTGTCTGCAGGCACCAGGCATGAGCTTTCCAATGGGGCGGGGCTGTCCCAGTGAAAGGGAAGCGCTGCCAGTCTCTCCCCTTCCCCTTGTCCCTTTCTGAACCTGGCCTCACAGCCTCAAGGCTTCCCTTTCACTGGATTGCCCCAGGGACCACATTAGAAAGCCATGGCTGCCGGCGGCACGGCCACCAACAGTGCTGGCAATCTCTCCCCCCGACCAGTGGGGTCACTCTGGAAGGACCCGCCTGCTTCACTTGACCCGGCCCAGGCCAACCGGGCACTGATCAGTCTTAGATATGACCCACTTGCAGCTGCCCTGGAGCCAGCGAGAGACCGCCCTGCTGCCATGGCCCCACTGCCTGGGGGGCAACAAGGCCAGGCCAGGGCTTGCACATAGGAGGCATCAAGCACTGGCATCCTGGGTGAAAAGGAGGCGCTCAGAACGCAGTCAGCTTGCAGGGCAAGACAGTCCCCAGGGACACCAGGCCCTGCGCACTTGCTGCCTGTGTGCTTGCCTAGGGGGCGAGGTGGAACGGCCCCCTGCCAGCTCTGGCCCTGCCTTGAGTTTGACACTCCTGTTCTAAAATATCTTGGATCTGGGCATCTCTATTCTATAGAATTAGTATATTTCTATCTTTGATATTTTCTAAATCACTTACTTTGTACCTCCTATACCATACTAATTTACTTTGTACCTCCTATACCATACTAATTTATGCTTCTGAGTTCAGAGATCTTTTAGAAGATTTTTGGTATACCTGTTTACATCCTAGATGTTGTAATATTACTTCTTGTCTTTTGTAAAAAGTCTCTGAAACTTTTAAATTCTTTCCTGAGGTCTTTGCCTTTCTAGGTTTTGACTTTTCTTTAAAAATGGTGGGTTGTATTATGAAAACTGGCTTTATTCTTTGATGTTGTTCTTTTGCTTTAACTTGACTTGGAATTTGCACTTGAGCAGCAGTTTGTGTTCAGTTATATAATCAACCTTCCGTTACATTTTTGCTGTAATATCTCCTTTATCAATTTGATTTCTTTAAATTCTACCCTGTGATATCCATATATATATAGGTGTCATATTGTTGAAAGACTCTGTGAGCAATAAAGAAATAATTGGATTAGAAGAACTGTATATGTCATTCTTATGCTTCAATTTAGTCCCTTGGGCCTTGTAATCTGACATTTTCCTTTTTATTTTCAATTTTGTCATTCCTGTTTCCAACCACATCTTGCTTGCACATTCTGTCAGTTTCAGATGTAATTTGATTTTAAAAGTCATCAGCCTTATCTTCTGTAACCTAATTAATTGAAGCATAAACTCAGATAATCATTATAATAAAAGGTTACCTGCAAAGTTGAATTGATGTTATTCATTCATTGTATTGTATTCAAGTACTGTCCTTACATACCTTTTTAGTTATGAAAGGTTCCTTTTTCATATAAAACAGGATAGTCTTTCTGCAAGCATCCAGTTCCAGTCCATTTCAATTCTCTGATGCCTAAAATGTCAGTATGTTGTCTGTTTCATCTTTCACTGTGTTGAGCATATTCATTTCACATTCCCACTGTAATCTTATCTTTGCAGCTTGTTCCATCCAGGAAAACTGTCTTTATGTTAGGTCTCAGGTATTTCTACAGGGATGGCATTTTGGTAGGAGGAAGGGGGAAGAATGGAGTGATCTCAATATGAAGTTTCTGTTTCCCTGCAATGAGGTAATGTGGGAGGGGTTTGGTTAGCATTGCTTTAAATAGCTGGTTTTAAGTGAGAAGCTTCAGTTCTTGCCTAGATCTCTTGTTATCACAAACCTTTCAATAAAAGTTCCTTTTAGAACAACTGCAGTTTAAAGAGTCCCGCTTTCTTGGGAAGATTGGAGAGGCAAGACCTTACATTAGGCAAGAACTGCAAACAGGTCAACCTGGAGAGGTAAAAGCCCGTCTGGGGATTGTGCATATCATGTCTGCCCAGGGCAGTGACCACGAAGTGGCTGAAGACTGGGGGGAGAACCCCACCCCCAAAAATCTCAATTGAGGCCCTCAATGCCTGGGTCGAGGAGAACATTGCCTCAAGCATTGCTGCCAAGCCGGGGTGGTCCATCGGTGTTGGGAAGATGGAAGGCTGGGGTAGCAGAACCAAAGATTTCACTTTTACCCGTGGGAGCCAATGACCTGGTTAGAAGCAGAAGATGGGAGACCTTTATGACAATGACCTGGAAGGAGCCCCAGACCAGCCCAACCAACTCCTGAGGGAAGCCATGAACCTCATGAGGGAGGCCATCCATGGCATGCGGATCCAGGACACCCAGGCTTCCACTGCAGGCGAGTTAGGAGTACAAAAGGGAACTACCAATGAACGAAAGGGATCCCCAACCCCAGGGGCATTGGCTCAAATCGCGGGGGCTACTGATGAACCCATTTCCGCCATGGAAGATCCGTCCAGGAGACATCTCAATGCAGAGCAAGGCTTGCGACTCAACGAGAGGAGGCTTCCACCCTTAGAACAGAAGGCATCAAATTCGACGGGAATCCCCAGCAAATGGGATTTTTCCTCATACACATACTGACCTACATGCAGGAGTATGGGGGGATCTCCTTACAGCAGGCGTCAAAGTCAGGGTTCACCCTGGCTCTAGAGGGATCAGCTGCATATTGGATGGTGAGCCTCTATAATGCAGATGCACCAGAGCTCCACAACTTCAACCATTTCATGACAGCCCTGAGATGGAGATTTGAGGACCCCCTAGCTAACTGCAAGGCTAGAGACTGCATAAGGCACATCAGACAGGGATGTCGTTTAGTCACTGAATACATTGAAGACTTTCGTGATCTGACTTGCCACGTAGATTGGCCAGAGGAAATACTTGTAAGTTGGTTCAAAGATGGCTTAAACCAGTGATGGTGAACCTTTTAGAGACCGAGTTCCCAAACTGTAACCCAAAAGCCACTTATTTATCGCAATGTGCCAACATGGCAATTTAACTTGAATAATTAGGTTTTACTACCTAAAATAATGATAAGCAATGCAGAGTTCAGCTAATTGGTCTAAGAAAAACTTGATAAATGCACTTTTATGCTCCTTCATTTTTTTTCTGCTTTTGAAATATTATGTTTAGCAACAATATCATTTCTCTTTCCCTCCCTCTCTCTTTTCCTCCCTCTCTCTTTCCCTCCCCCCTGGGGGAGAAACATGATGGAGCTGGGCTGGGGCTACATAGAGAGAGTTTTGAGTGCCACATCTGGCACACGTGCCATATGTTCGCCACCTCTGGCACGCATGCCATAGGTTCGCCACTACTGGCTTAAATGATGACCTGTACAACACCTGCATTGCCCATGGAGCTCCAATCCACCTGTACAGCAGGTGTGTCATGGCTGAGGAAGCAGAAATTGACCAAGCTCGAAATCAGTACTGCGCAAACCACGCCTGGAAAAGATCCCCGTTGGAGGGGAGGAAACCAAACCTTGCTCTGCCCCACCGCACTAGCCGCCTGCTTCTATTGCAGGAAAGAAGGTCACCGCACGAACGAGTGCCGTGTGAGAATGTCCACCCGAAAGGGAAAGAAGCAGGTTGGAGGGAAACCCTCAAAGCCACCACCACATTCCAAAAATATTGCCCTGAAGACCCATACAGTCATTGAGTTCCTGCCGGTATCAATTACGGTGCGAGGAACTGACCCCTCCGGTGAAGGAACCCAGCCAGTTGGAGAGCGACTATGAAGACTCTTTGGTGAGTGAGGTTGTCGAACCCTTTACAACCCCTATGGAATTGTTAATTCCAATCATGGGGAGAAAAGTGAAACTTAAGGTATTGTTAGATTCGGGGTGCACGAGAAACCTAATAAGCCCGACTCTGATCAGGCCACTAAAAACCCCAGTCTTGGTCTGCCAACTTGATGGGTTCATTGCAGGAGGTGCCCCGGCCACGTTTGCCATTGAACCACTCAAACTAACAATGGTAAATCACTCCAAAACCATTGGTTTCATTGTGACACCAGGGATATGACACCCTAGTTCTGCATCTAAATTGGTTAACGAAATGGAACCCAAGGGTGGACTGGGCAGAGGGAACCCTCCAATTCCCTAATGATGAATTAATTCAGAACGAGGAACCCCACCAAAGTGAAATACCTCAGAGTGAGGAGGTAGCTGCAGCTGTGGCTAATGGACCCCTTTTGGGTATCCCCAGGGAATACTGGGATTTGATGGATGTTTTCAACGGATTGTGCCATCGAGATTTTATTGGGGGCCAAACTACCTAAGCCAAAACTTTACATTATGACTCCTTGGGAACTGGATGAATTGCAGAAATTCATAGAGAAAAACCTTCAGCCTGGGTTCATTGAGACCCAAGGTAAGACCCAAGGTGGCCACCCCCGTAGGTTTATGTGTGGATTATAGGAATTTAAAAGTTATTTGCAAGGAAAATCTCCTACCCTTAATGAAGGACATGCTGGCCCTTCTGGGGAAGGGGGAATTTTTTTTCTAAACTAGATTAGTGGGAGGTTTATTACTGGATCATGATCTGAGAAGGGGACAAATAGAAAACAGCATTTAATTGTCCGCTAGGATGTTTTCAGTTCAAGGTTTTGCCATTTGGATTTCAAGGGGCTGCCACCGTTTTCATGCAGCTAATTAATGAGGTGTAAAACAGTGCTGTTTTACACCAAGAGAATAAAGAAGGCAAATTACAACCTTGTATACACCTCTAAGAAGTTAACTGAAACTGAACAGAGATGGGCAATATGGGAAAAGGAGGTTTTTGCAGTTGGGTGGGCACTCCTAACTTGGAGACATTTCTTGGAAGGAAGTAAAATACCTTTCCAAGTATGGACCGACCATAAGAACTTGGAACCACTCAAAATCCCATGGAAAAACTCTCCAAAACAAGTCCGGTGGGCACAGTACTTCCAACGCTTTAATTTCACTTTGAAGTGTTTACCAGGAGGAAAAACTTTTTGGCAAATGCCTTGTCCAGACTACCGCAGTACAACAGTATCAAGCCCATGATCCCAACCTCCCAATTATCAGCTAAGGTTGTCACACACTGTCAGGCGAAGAACGACTCCTCCACCATAGACAATGCCACCACTTCAAATTTCAAAAAAGCCTTAGAAACGGGAACTTCCAGTTGACGCCACGGTGAAACTACTTGAGAATAGCTGGCTCCGTCAAGCCCAGCAAAATCCCAGTAGACAAACTGTCGTCGGAGGGTCTTCAGACCTGAAACCATTCTGAAGGGATGGTGGAAAGGGAAAGACACCTCAGACAACCAAGAGGAACAGACAAGTTCCTCGGAGATCGGAAGGAGCTTTCCGAGAAGACGGTGGGGATGTCGGCCATTGTGGTCAGCTCGAAGTTGCGGCAACTGGAATAAGATCTTGCTGGAGGAGAATAATAGATGGAGGAATTGTGCCGGGTGAGTGTTTTTCACCAACTCACAGGCAAAGGGAATTAATTTACATTCTAAAAGACATCCTGGTGGAGAATTAGCGGCTGATAAACGGTGGGGAGCTTTAAAAAGCAACAATGAGGGGAAAAAGAGGAAATAAAACACAAAAGTCCAGATAATTGTTTGTGGCTCGAAAGGTGACTTAAAAAAATTAAAATTATTTTCAAGGAAACAGAAGAAATTAAATTTTGGGGAAAAGACTTAAAAAAAGGGGAATCAAAAGATTTAAATATAAATCGGAGATTGTTTAAAAATACGAACCGGAACCGTGACCATTGAAGAGACATCTGTTGGAGGGGAGGAAGAATTACACCTAAAGAGCATGTGCTGGAGAGAATTTGTTTTGGCTGAGACTGTCTGATCTTGGAGGAGGCACGTAGACATGTCTTCAGGAAAATTCCTTTAAAAGACAAGGACAAGCAAGCAGCAAAGTAACAAAGTGGCAGGAGATTGAAATTTTAATTAAAAGACTCCGTATACTAATGGAACAAGAAGAAATGGTGACAGAAGATGAACAACAAATTGAAGAGACTTTAAATGATGAAAAAGAAGATTGTATTCAGAATAATGATGAAATGGGGGGGGGAAATCTAATGATCATATTAGGAAAGATAGTGAGAAAGAGAGGAAAGCGAGGAAGAAAAAAGGAAAGAGGAGAAAAACTGATAACAGGCAGAAAGATATATATATTAAAAAGAGGCAGAAATACTCTATAAAAAAGAAACTAGATAGAAATAGAAATAGAAGAAGAGAGCAGGAGAGAAGAAATATAAAAACAGAAGAATTACACTGAGACTAACAGTGAGAGAAGAATGTTAAGAGGGGATTACACAAAAAAGAAATTAGAGAAAAAAAAGGGAGAAAAGAGGAGTAGGAGAAAATATGAGGAGAAATTGAAAATTAATGAAATTTAAAGGCAAGAAAGGAAAAATTAGGGAATGGGATAAGGGAGAAGATTTGCTAGGAGAGGGAGTTATGGAGAGATTAAGCGAAGACAGTTAAAAGCTGAAAACAAGAAAGAAGAGGTGTTTAAATGAATTGTTAAAATGAGGATTAGGATTAGGACTATAAAGATAAAATGAATTTGAAATGACATAAAAATACATTATGGAATGATAAACTGATGCAATTTGGAAATATGAACTATAAATGGAATATTATGTAATTAAAAGAAATAATGATATGTAATAAAGTGTAAAATTTGGAAGAAATAGAGCAGAGGATGAAATGGTACATAGGTTAAGAAAAGGATGAAAATAAGAATTAATAAGAGCTGTTTAAAGATTGTAATGTAGTATTATGCTGTGATAATTTGATTTACCCGTGAAATGCGTGAACATAAATTGAATATTAAGATATGTGATAATAACTTAAAGTAAAATTGAGAATAAGAGCTGTGATTAAAAATTGAAATGAATTATTATGAGATATGAAATATGAAACATTGATTGATAAAATGGAAGGAAATAAGATATATGGGGTGGAAAGAATTAAGAAAAAGATGGTGAGCAAAAGATGTGGATAATTAATTTAGAATAAGAATTGAAATGGTAAAATCTCAAGTAAAAAGTAGAGAAAATAAGCACTTGATTGGAATAGAGTT
>JANHFK010007232.1:117845-128509 GCA_036250565.1 Sibynophis collaris
GGGCGGGGGGAGCGCGTGCCTGAGGGGCCCCCGGGGTCTCTCTCTGTGCCGGGGGTCAGACTAGAAGACCTCCAGGGTCCCTTCCAGCCTTCTGCCCCTCCTGTCAGCCGCAGGGATCCTTCCCGGCCTTCGCCTCGCTAGGAGCCCCCGGAGCCCCCGGGGGAAGAAGGTGGCCGGGAGCCCTCGCCTGCCTTCCGCGGGCCTGGCTGCCCCCGGAAGGGCCGGCTCTGCCTGTGGGAAGCCCCGGGGCCCAGAGCAGGGAAGGAGCCTCTTGTCCCCCTCCGCCGCCTCCTTTCCCCTTTGGCTCCCCCCGAAGGGCCCCTGGGCGCCTCCACCTTCCTTCTCCCGCACGGGCTCCTGGCGGCTTCCTTCCTGCGGGGATGCGGAGGAGGAGGAGATTCCCCCAGGAGGCCGATCGCCGGAGTCCCGCTTCATTTTCTGCGCTGGGCCTGGCCGAGGCGATGGGAAGGGCTCCCCTGCGTGGAGGCGGCCTCAGGACTGGGAGCTGCCCACAGAATTTAGGGGCTTTTGTTAAATTAACGTCATCTAACACTTTTGGGGCGGAAGGTATAACTCTGTGGTCCCTGACAGGGTCTCCTGCAAGGAAAGAATAGAATATGGAATGTGGAATGGAAGGGACCTTGGAGGTCTTCTAGTCCACCCCCCTGCCTAGGCAGGAAGCCCTATTCCACATCAGAGAAATGATGGTCCCGTCTCTTAAGGAGGTTGTTGTTGTTAAGCAGGACAGCTCCTAAGTGAGCTTCAACCCGTTTTTACCACCTTGCTCACCCAAATGGTTACGTGAATCACAGCGGTTGTTGGGTTAGTGACGGGGTCCTCAAGGGAATTGACTTTGCTTGTGGAAAGGTCACCCAAGGGGGGATCACAGGACCCCTCATGCACTGCACCCATCGCCAATGCCAGTCAGTTGTCCAGTGTCTGAATTTGGAGGCTGCAAGGGTGGGGAAATGCTCATAAGGCCCTTTTTTCAGTGCCGTTGTAACTTGGAACGGTCACTAAATGAACTGTTGTAAGTCGGGGACTGCCTGTGCCAGAAGCCACTGAGACCATGACAGGAATGCATCGTGGAGGAGAGCCTCCTCTTTCTCTTTTAGAGCCAGATTTTTGGACAATCGTATCTGCTTCTCCGAAAGGAAATCAGTGTCGTTACTGACTGAAACTCCCTGGGATGTTTTTCTGCCCTCCAGATTTGACTTTTTCCTTTCTCCCACACAAATGGGACCCTTTGAAACAGTTGCAGGGGGCTGGAGGACCACAATTGATATCTTCTGAGACTTCTCCGTGGTTGTTCTTGCTGACTCTGAAGGCCGATTTTCTTTGCAGCTTGGCTGCTGCTTGTTTCTACCCCTTTCATGAAACAAATCCAAGGAGTGTGTAAGGGAATATCCATGGATATAGATATTTCTTGCTCTTGATTTAAAACTTCAGGTGTTAACATCTGTCTAATGAACTGGATAAAAGGAGCCTTTTCATTCTCCTCCTCCATTGTTTTGCTTTGATGCCTTGTGACGTAAAGTTAGTTTTCTTCCAGGATCCCTGCTCTCCGTTTCAGGGCATGTTCAACCCACAGTGGCCTCTCATTTGTGCAACTCATCACGGGATTAATGTAAAGTTATTTATTTCTAGATTTCAAAACAGCTTCTCAGGCCCTTTGAAGGCAACGTCCACTTTTGCACAAAAGCAAGGAGCTCTTTAAACAATGACAGGGATTGTAGTGCATAATATGCCAATTTAAAGAAGGACATTTAAACAACAACAACAGCAATAATAATAATAGTAATGAGGAAAGATCGTGAATTCTATAATGGTGGGACTTCTTTCACATCTTGCTTAGAGGTGCCTTGAACGGACACATTTTAATGGTGGACCAAGTCAGATGCTCAATTCTAGGAGCTATGCATAATTTTTTGAACAATTCTGTTCACCAGGAGGTAGAATACTCATTTCTAGCGAAAGAGGAGTAGAGTAAATTCTACATTTTGAGTGGCTTTTCCCAATCCATAATTCTGGAAGGACTTGAAGCTGGCAAGGCAAACACCAGCATTGTTTTGCAACTACTATAGGTAAAGATTCAACCAGCTGTTGTTATTGTTTCATTTCCTTAGCTGGGATGAACTATTTTGTGGATTAATCAGACCAAAACTGGCCACCACATCGGACTTGATGGAAACAGGTGGCACAGTTCATAAAATATCATTTTAAAACTCAGAATAGATTCCCTGAGGTTGTTATATGATAGATGATGTTGGGTCTGGTGGGGTTTTTATTTTTTGAGACCCAAGGCAAAAACAAAGCAGATACACCCCAAATAGATAGAATATCATGAGAGAATATAGAATGCATAACGAGAGAGGCACTTTGGTGTAGTAGTGAAGGTGTTAGGCTAGACAATGGGGTGTGTCAGTTGTAGTCCCACTTTAGGCACAACACCAGCTGGATGGGTTGGGCCAGCCACTGTTTCTCACCCCTAAGAAGGAGGTAATGGCAAACCATTTCTGAAAAAAGCCTTGCCAACGAAACTGCAGGCATTTGTGCAGGCTGTCTCCAGGAATCAAAAACAAGAGAAGGAGGGAGAGAGGAAAGGAAGGAAGGAAGGAAAGAAAGAAAGAAAAAGAAAAAGAGAGAAAGGAAGGAAGGAAGGATGAATGAATGAATATAGGTGCATGCTTCTTATTTGGAACTGTTTGAAGTTCTATTGAGAAAGCATTTAAAAGGCTTAATTGCAATCTGGGAGAGGTATCAAAAAACCTATTTTAAGGGAAATGTGAACCACTGATTCTTGCTCTATTTCCAAAGACTGTTCATGGGCTTGTCCAAGTCCATCATCCTTTAAGGTCTAAAACTGGCAAAGCAGGAATAAGCACAGCTCAGACCAGCCAGACAGGTACAGTGCGAAGAAGGATATTTTGCAATTATGTCAATTGTTAGCCATTTTTTCTCCCTTTTGGCCATCTCATTGGTTAGCTTCAATGAGTTTAAAAAGACTTAAAAGACACCGGGGAGTGTTAAGTGTCGAGGCTTCATAGTCTCAGGATAAGTTTTGGGAGGAAAGAGACACCTCTGTTTTGACAGGCCTTCAAGTCAACGCCAAGACTCCTCTGAATAGCTTCCTTTAATGTTGGGGGCTTCTGGTTAGAAACCATCCTTGTTCAGATATGGTGGTTTCCCTTTGATGGATCTGCTGCTTTCACTGAGCAGCTCAAAGCAGCTTGAAAGGGGTTTTAAAGAAGCAAAATATCTCAGCACTGACCTAAGGATCAATGTATAAATAACGTGTAACCATGAACCTTTGGTATACAGGTAGTAGGCCCAACCCTTGGGGGCTACCACCTTCAGGCCAGAGTGCGGTGGGAGTTCTCTTTCAGTGTCGCCCAAGGTAAGGGATGAGGTTGGGCCCCCACCTCCCTCCCAACAAGGCAGCTGAATTTCGCTTGAATGTGGAGTTGGAACAGCATTTTCTGTGGGACTGAAGAAATGTTCCATGGGAGATAGAAGATGTTGTAACACCAACGTCATCGTCTGAAATTCCATCATCTGTTGACCTTGCTAGACCAGCTAGGAACTAGGGTCTCAACCGTCCTTTGTCTAATGGATCCACCTCTAGTTGTGTTGCAGGAAAATAAATCCATGCACACTGAGCTCACTCCTGAGTAGACCTGCATAGGATTGCATAGGAAGGGCTCTTGACCAGGTTCTGTTCCATACTCTTCAAGTATCAGTCATTAGAAAAAATGAGGTTAATCGTTCATATAATGACCAGAGTCTCTTCATATGTGTAAAAGAGGACATCTCCTTTGAGCCAAGCTCAACTCCTAAGTTCACGAACATATCCATGTGGTCGTCTTGGCCAAGAGAGAAATTTGGTTTTCTATCAGCTTCCCAATAGCCTACAGCTGAGTACTGGTCAGATGGGATCCAGGTTACCTTGTTTAACTTAGATTGGCAAAGCTAAGCTCTCTTTGTTCAGGTTTATATTTATTGCAAGCGAATTCTAAGAGGCGCAGGGTCAATCTTCAAAGCTGTGGTCATGTTTTTTTGTTTTTTGCTTTTGGTTATAGGTTGACCCACATATTTGAGGGTTTAACGTCAGAGAAGAGCACACAATGAGCTTGACAAACACATCAGTTAGGGCAGATTGTTTTCCCCCAGTGAGTCTTTAACATCATTCTACTTGGTTTGGGGACAATCGAATAAGGACACTCTAAAATCTGCTGGCATAAAGTCAGGTTAAACACGACCTCTTCCACCAAGGTTCCACATGTGAATTTCCACAGAAATGTCAATAGTTCCCCCTTGTGTAATCTGATTGCTGGAATTTCATTTGGTCTCCCCTGTAGGGACAAAACGAATGTGCTTTGTTGGCACCAATCTATTGGCAGAGGTAAACACTCCCTCACATGAAATGAGTTGGATAAACCGTTCTTTCTGATTTTCTTTCCACGATATTTCTCATTGAAAAAGTCTCTACAATAATCAGGAAGTCACTGAGAGAATAAACTTTGGTAATACTGAATAAAAGAGATTCGGAGAAGCGTAACTCGGGACAAAAGATTATTGGAGCCTAGACAGATTAGACCTTTAGGTCATAGTTAGAATGGCCAGTTGAATGATCTTCCTTGTTAAATGTCCAGATGTGAGGAATGGATCTCGCACAAGGAAGAAGAATGCAAAGGCCCAGCTTGCTAAAAGGATGCAAAGGACCAGCTGTCTGCAAGGAGTCTCAATCCTTCCATTCTCCACCATGCAATCAGAGCTGAATGAGAAGTGAAACGTCTTCAAGGAAAAACCAGAAAGTCCATTTGCCTCTTGAAAAAAGCACCTTTGGGACAACCAGGACCTGGATGATGGAGAATCTCCATAGACACAAGGAAGAAGGTTCACTTTTTTTCCAAAATATGGTATTGGAGAAGGATGATTTACATTGCTTTGACCAAAGAAAAGCAACCATTCAATGCTAGAAAAAAATGAAGCCCAATATCACTAGGAATGAGTATTATGAAACAAAAGCCATTGTACTCACCTTCTTATTTACTTCCTCTTTCACTCCTTCAGGGGTCGAGGAACATTGTACTGATACGTCTATGAAAAAGACAATAATAGAAGAGAATATTTGTGGCTCAGGGTTAATCTGTGGGCTCCCTGAGTTTGGTGGATTCCTTGCAGACGTTTCATTGCCAAAACAGATGGGCTCATCCCTGCATTGGTTACCTCCTTTGGTAATGAAATGTTTGCAAGAAAACCACCCCTTTCACAGAGCACCAGGAAGCCTACAAAGATAATAATGTGAGATGGAAGGGAGTCCCTGAAAGCCACAGAAATGCACCTATAAGAATTACCGTATATAATCTGGCCAGAGATAGGACAGTGTTGGTGGTTTTGCCCATGAAGTCATCGGGAGTTGACGAAGACTTGACAGGACGTAAGAGCAGCAGAGGAGTTCCAGTGGAATAAGAACCACGTAAGATGTGGAGAGAGCTGGTCCATAAAACCTCCAAGAATCAGACACAATTGAATGGATCTCCTCCTCCTCCTATCACTAATCATCATCATCAATCATCATCAATCATCATCATCTAACCATTCTTCCCTACTCCAGGACAAAGCAGGCTTTTGAAAATCAGGGTTGTCCCAGGCAGCCAGCTTCCTCTTAAAGGCCCACACTTCCATGATGCCATGACAGAACCTCCTTCACAGTTTTAGGGAGCTATCAATGTAGAAAAGCTAATGCTTTTAGTTTGTTTTTGCTCTTGTGTCCTCTGTTGATGCATGAAGCACCCTGGGGAATCCTTACCAGTCTCTCTGCTGGCCTGAAGGTTTGGGAGTTGAGGCCCATGTTGCCTCTGTCAGCCTTCCAGGAGGGGCAAGATAATGTGATGCCTATGACTTGTAGTGATCCCCATAACCTAATTCATTAAGGAACTAATCCCATTTAAGCTTCTTTTCCTGGTACTGTGGAATGCCGGAGTGTCAGTGAATAGGGCCTCCCACCTTCCAGTCGGGGGCTGATCACCCCCAAACCAAGCAGGGTTGAGCTTGGATGGAGACCAGCAGAGGCTCTCAGGTCAGCAGGTTGGACTAGGAAGATGAAGAAGCAGCCCAAAAGAAGACCATGGCAAGACACGCCTGTATTGTTCCCCCAAAAAATAGCACGGGAAGGTTTCATGAAGCTGAGCTGAGTTCAAGGGGACCTTATTTTTTGCAATGGGTGAGCTCCAAGAAGAGTGTCCAGGGCATGACCTCTCTCCATGAGGATGAGGATGAGGATGATGAAGTCCAGTTATTCTCTTATCTCTTGGCAAGGCTCTTTCTCCTACTCATGAAGATCACTAACAGAATACAGAATGGGAGGGACCTGGGAGGTCTTCTAGTCCAATCCCCTCCCCCAGCAGGAGATCTTATACCATGTCACTCAAATAGTTGTCCAATCTCTTCTTTAAAACCTCCAGTGATGGAGCACCTACAACTTCTGGAGGCAACTTCTGTTCCACTGGTTCATTGTTCTCACTGTCAGGAAATTCCTCCGTAGTTCTAGGTTGGTTCTCTCTTTGATGAGTTTCCACCCGTGGCTTCTTGTCCTGCTTTCAGGGGCTTTGGAGAATAGGTTGGACCCCTCTTCTTTGGGGCAGCCCCTTAAATATTGGAAGACTACTATCGTTTTTTTAATAATTTTTATCTTTGAAAAGTTTACATCCTCCTTTATAATGTATCTTATAATCTGTATTATCAACGTTTACACACCAAACAATTGCAGGGGCTCTCAGTGCCCTAGGCCAGAGCCTCAAAGTATATCTCCATAGTGACTGTGTGCCAGTTAAGGAGAGATTGAATAGAGACAAACATTTTTCAAAGTTGAAAAGAGGAGGGGAGAGCTATGACTGCTACCTCACCTCGGATGGCTCTAGTCAAAGAGATCGTGCAGATGATGAGGAGGATGATAAATTTCCAGCAGATCAACTTCCTTCCCATTGATTACATTACTCATTCCTTTTATTTTTGTAGATACATAGTTTCCTTTCCCTTTTCCCTTTCCTTTCCTTTCCAAGGTCATCAGCCTTGATGTCTAGGAATTATGGAATTGAGTCCAATGGAACTGGAAGACATGATCTCAGATTCCTTCCTTCCTTCCTTCCTCACTCTCCTCTCCTCTCCTCTCATCCCCTCCCCTTCCCTCACTCCCTTCTCTTTTCTTTCTCCATCAAGTAAAAAGATATGTAGTTTTAGTAGCCACATAGAAAGCAGCACATGCAATCTATGCGCCAACCTTGGCCAAACCCCGTTGCCTCCCTCTGTGGGCTTAGCAGGAGAGATGGTAGGAGTCACCAGTACACAAAATCAAGGACCCTTAGCAACAGTCAAGTTTCATTCCCTTGGAAGCATCAGATAAACCCAAATGCTTTGTTTCTGCATCAGAAGGAGGACAAATCACTCATCTGAACCATCCTGTGGAGAGAAGCAGGTTCAGAAGTGGTCTATTTGAAAACTGCCAAGGGCTTGTTTTGATGCAGAGGTGTTTTTTCTTTGATCCTAACCCCAGGTGTGACTGGAATATGTTGAGGTTTAGATTCCACCATTGCTTTCTGACTGGCAGAATTAAGTTCAGATCCTGATTTCCCTCTTGGCTGTTTTTAAAAAAGAGCAGCTAAGTGATGCAGGACGAATGAATGGATTACTCTTTCTGCAGGTTAGTGGGGCAAAAGGAGTCCCAGTTTTCCCTGGGTAGAGATTTTCATTTCAGATACCCAACTCTGTTCTCTTACAGACAAAATATGTGATCAGATCAGCGATGCCGTCCTGGATGCCCACTTGAAGCAAGATCCAGATGCCAAAGTTGCTTGTGGTAAGAGGTGGCTTCTCCTCTTTATCCGGACAAACATTCCACATTGACTGGCCATCAGAACCCCTGAAGGTGGTAGTAGGACCATAGGTTGGGGGTTCCCTTGGCAGAAGTGGCTATTTCCAAATCATATCCCAGATTTCATCCAGTTGGAGAATGTTTGAGGTTGACCTACACACTCTCTCACGGTAACAGAACCTACTTTTAGTACTGGAGGCAGACAAAAAGGACAAGTGGGGAGGGTATCAGCAGAGCAGAGCAGCGTGGTGGCCTAGTGGTGAAGACACTTGGAAGCTTGAGAGTTCAATCCTAGGTAGCGGCAGGTGTTTCTCCTAGGGCGCAAAGAAAAAAAATCACCTGCGAACTGCATGTAGGTGTCAGGAAGGGTATCTGGCCACTCTACCCCAAATTAAGGGATTGTAAAAAAGGAGTTATTGTATCAGCAGAGCAAACAATTCGATAGGGCTCTAACCAAATGAGTGTGAGTGAGACCAGGATGCTGATGTATGATGCTCATTTGAGTTACACAACGGAGTCTTAGAACATGTGACAGCATAATTTCATGGATGAACAGGTGGTGGTTCTCACCTTTGCATCCAAGACATCCACAGCTTTGTACCAGAGCTTTTGCTTTTCATCCAAGAAGCTTTCTCAGTTCGGTTCTGGAACGTTTTCAGAGAAAACGCCAAAAGGTCCAGTTGCCTTTTGGGAAAGCACCTTTGGCTTAACCATGACCTGGATGATGGAGAACCTCCGTGGATTTGGTCTTGTGGTTTATTATTGGGTATTTAAGAGGGTCTCCTGGTGGATCCAACTTCTTTTCTGTCCCCTTTAGAGACAGTCTGTAAAACAGGAATGGTCCTTCTCTGTGGCGAGATCACCTCCAGAGCCGTTGTGGATTATCAGCAGATTGTGCGAGACACAATTATGAACATCGGCTACGATGACTCAGCTAAAGGTGGGTGGAAGCCTAGAGGAGCTTGGCTCTCTTGATGAAAAAAAGGAATTCCGGCTCTTCTCTTGCTGGGCTTGGCTGGGAGACCAGAAAGACGGAGGCAACTTTGGTTGAGCAATGCTGGGGTTGTGCCCTTCCTTGCCTAGGGGGAGGGAAGCTATTTATGGGCCAGTCGAAGGTTATCTCAAGGTGGGATCACCCCTCACACACAAAGCGCTTCCTCCGCGTCCTTCCTCTTCGTTCTGGACTTCACGTTTTCTATCCTGCTGGGCTTGACCAACTGGCCTCAGGATCTCTAGCAACTACCCGTGTTTTCCCCAAAATAAGACCAGGTTTTGGTGTCTTCTGGGTATGGGTCCCCCCCCCCCATGTACCTCCTGTACAGGCCCACTTCTTCTGCTTGCTCGCAGTGGGGCAGGAGGCCATGTGGGGCCCCGATGCTGCCAGCGTGAGGCAGGGGCTGGAGCTTCCCCAGGCACCCTGCACCGGCTTACCTGAGGATCCTGCAACCAGGCCACCCAGGCCCTGACACCGGCCTCACCTTGCGGCAGTGGCTCCAGTGTGCCACTAAGCAGGCAGAAGTGGCGGCCACGTGGGCTCCTGCTCCCCAGGGCTGCTGGTGCTGCCACAGCGAGGCAGGTCTCAGGGTGTGGACGGCTGTGGGAGCCCTGAGGGGGGAAGCTGGTGCGGGGCAGGTGGGGCAGCTCCCCCAGCATCCCCCCCTCAGCCCGTGGCCATGGCACCACAAGCAACCAGCTGCACAGGCCCTTAAGTGGGCCTTATTTGAGGGGTGGGGTTTATATTAGGGTCACATGTAAAAACACGGCAGGTCTTATTTTGGGGAAAGAGGGTGGTCTATGGAAGCTGCCTGTGTAGACTTCCTGGGTGGGGTGGGGACCCTCCTTGAAGCTCTACGTTGCATCATAACCTGTTGAAGGTGTTTCTGTACGAGTCATGGAATTCTTCTCCTAGGCTTTGACTACAAGACCTGTAACGTCCTGGTGGCTTTGGAGCAACAGTCGCCTGACATCGCCCAGGGGGTTCATCTGCACAGGAATGAAGAAGACGTTGGCGCTGGAGACCAGGTAGGCCCTGTGCCATCACCCAGAGGCCCAGAGAAGACGCTTGGTTGTGGATTCAGAGCGCAAACAAGCCCCTCGGGATTGGAATTCAGAGATCGACCTCAGGAATGCAAAAAGCCATTCTTCCAGGGGTCAAGCTGTCACCCCTTCCTTCTCCCCCCAGTTGGCAAATCAGAGGAAAGGTTCAGGCATGCAGGAATTGGTGGCTTACATATTAACATTTGCCACTAATTTACTCTGAGTAGTGGGATTTTAGCCTGTAATTTGCTTTTCTTCCTCAAATCCTTCCTGTTCAATACTTGTCAACCAAAGGTGTCTTACTGTAGAGATAAAGCATTATTTGACGTACGTTTGACTTGTGCTGACTTTATAAATAAATTTAATAAATAAGTAGAGAGGCCTGCATACTTTACTTGGGGTAGGATAGATCTACTCTTGCCTTTTCCCTGGCCATGTTTCCTTTTTACCTCCTGGTTCAAGCTACAGCCTGGCATCTCCAAGTAGTACCTCCAAGTGGATCTGACCCTGCTCAGCTTTTCCAAGGCCAACATCAATAGAATAGATTAACAGTGTTGGAAGGGACCGTGGAGATCTTCTAGTCCAACCCCCGGCTCCAGCAGGAGACCCTGTACTATTTTATACAAGGGGCTGTCTAGTCTGTTGTTAAAAACCTCCAGTGATGGAGCATCTACAAGAAAGAAAAGAAAGGAAAGAAAGAAAGAAAGAAAGAAAGAAAGAAAGAAAGAAAGAAAGACAGAAGGAAAGAAAGAAA
>JANHFK010007233.1:8016-22919 GCA_036250565.1 Sibynophis collaris
GTTACATTGTCTTTGACATTGCTAAGAATGGATCTTCCTCTTTGGCTTTTCCAAGTATCACATATCCACCCCTTTTAATGAATGTCGGTTTGGAAATGGTGGAAGTTGGAATAGCAGTAGCAATAGCACTTAGACTTATATACCGCTTCATAGTGCTTTTACAGCCCTCTCGAAGCAGCTTACAGAGTCAGCATATTGCCCCAACAATATGGCTCCTCATTTTACCCACCTCGGATAGATGGAAGGCTGAGTCAACCTTGAGCTGGTGAGATTTGATCTGCTGAACTGCAGCTAACAGTCAGCTGAAGGAGCCTGTAGTACTGCACTCTAACCACTGTGCCACCTCGGCTCATTGACGTTTAAAATAACTTAATATATATTGATATCATGTGTAACAGGCGTTTAGTGCTTATTCTTAGTGCTGAAAAGTTTCATGCACATTTTTCAACATCGTTAGTTGCAACACATTGACAAAACTGGCCAATCTACCTGGCTTTGGTTTACTTATGATTGTGAAATAAGTTACTCATTGAGTTTCCAGCTTTTATCTCATTTTCTTAACTATTCTAAAACATTAGGGTACATAAAGAAGTACAACCTTTTGTCAATTCCTGATGTCCTTTAGGAAGGGGGAATTCAAGGCTGTTTTGGTACTTGGCATATTGTGCAATCTAAGGGCATTAAACAAATTCAAATAGCTACACATTGTACCCTCTGAATGCCAAGGTTGCATTCCTATAAAGAATAGCAACCAGTCAATAGCAATAACATGCTGGTAAATTCTCATCTCAAACCAGCAAATACAAGTCAATCACAGCAACAAGTTTAGATTCAGAGGTATTTTGTGCTAAATACCATGCACCCTTTTTTTCCATGGGAAAGTCAACAATCTGGTAATTCAGTTGTTTCCAAATTGTTTTATGGGAAATTCCAAAAGTCTAGGAAACCATACTAAGTATCTGACTGGGAAAATCAGTGATAGACAAGTTTTCCAGAAAGACATTTTGCTTTGCCATATTATTTTTTCTTTGAAATTCACAGAGAAAGAACATTGATGTGTGCATTTTAAAGTACAAAATCTACTCAAAGATGGCAGTCATGAGTTTCCTTCACTTTGTCAGTCTCCCAACCTTATAAGGGGTAATGTCCCTAAATAAGATTCATAAACATACATTGGTAAAACATTTAGTTTTTCCATGGGTGCAGGTTTAGGTGGAATAATTTCTCTGCAGATATATGGAAAGCTATTGTGATAACTAGGCCCCAATAATATATGTTAACCTGATTACCATGTATTAAAAAATTCTATAGAAATGCAGATTTAGATACTAGATAACATGCAACATATTTTTAACATAGTTATCAAATTTCTCTGCTTTTGCTCAAACGTTTTTAAAATAAATATTTAAGTTAAAATAGGAAAAGGCCCAAAACACAAATGAAATTTTGATAAGTTTTCCTATCAAAATGCATTTATATACTAGATCTATGTATTTACACTTTAAATTTTCATTTATATTCTTATTCTAAAATTAATATAATTATTTGGGCTGGAATTACATTGCATTAAAATAACCCTGAATCTGACTGACTGACTGCTATTATTGGAGACAAACCAGTCCAAAAACCTAAAAATGCTTAATATTCTATATTAATATTCTGAGGAGCAATGTCAGCATTGCTCCTCAGCTCTGCAATAATTATTGTCCCTACTGTCCAAATAAGAACTTAGCCAATAAACTATTTCTAAAGATCCCACCTATTAGATTTCTTTATTGGCATATGCATTGCATGGTTTTGCCATTTTCCCCACTTTTATTTTTATTTATATCTTCTCCTTTGGCTCTCACCTGTCTTTAATTGTCCTCATCTATGACAATTCTCTTCTTCAATTATCTGATTTTGCCCTCTTATTTTGTTGCTGCTATTTACATTGAAAATTTTGATTTTGCTGCACTTGCCTTTCACTCCTTTATATTCTGTTTCTATTATATATTTAATCACATGCAGAAGCTATTTATGAAGGAGTATAATTTATGATGTGTTCTTAATGTCTTGGAAGACACAGATAATTTATTTAATGAGTAAGGACATGATAATTCACACAAGATGATTCTAGTCAGAAAATTAGTTTCATTAATTTGCTGTAAATTCTTTGCTTTGATTTACTACAGCAGGAGCTCCTATAACCAGTGCAAATCATTGCAAGTGTGTGTTTGTTATCCTGGAATCAGAATATATTTGCCTGTCATTTCTTCCTTCCTTATAAGCATGCATTTTTTCTGAAATCTCTTATGTTTTGCCCAATAGTTTTCTAAAAGCAAAACATTTGCTAAATCATCTAATCAAAAGGTGTCTTCTACCAGTGACTCTACTGACATAAATATTCTCACTGTGTAACTACGACTGGGTGTAAGTTTTCCATTAATCCATTGCCTGATCTCAGTCACAATTTAATCGTAAGAAATTATTATTGATTCTACCTTTTTGATAAAGTGCCTTGTCTTACAATTTCTAAGTGCTCCCACCTTGTATTGGATGCTCCAAGTAGGACTATAGCAACCGTTTTTCTGCTCAGCCACTTGTAATATCAGGAGAAGTATTAATGCCTTAAGACTCAAATTAACATGCACACTACAAACTCTGAATAGCTTAATGCCATTTAGGATTATCCTATGCACCTTTCTTGAACTTCTGCCATTACAATGGGCTAAACTGATGAAGTGGGAATGTCTTTTCTCCAATGGAAAAGAATTTCTTTTCTGTTGACTCTTGCTTGAAGCTTGAAAACACTGGTTTTCAGTGCCATCTTCTGTGAATAACATACTTAGCTTTATATTTCAAAATAGCTTTTAATATGCAAATTCTCATTTAAAGATCTGGAATCAAATCATATTGAAGTGCATTGCAAGATTCTCTGAGATCTTTTCAGCAGCTGCTAAATCTTCTCATAAATGCATGGAACACTACTTTATTGCATGACACAAAGATGTCATGTCTTGGTCACACATGGTAATTTTTGTTGCTTTGCAGATTGTTCTCATTCATTCTATGATGGTCTCATAACAGGGGTGAAATCTTTCCCACCAATTTGGAAGTGTGCACTCACTGTCGGGTCCAATTTTTGACCCTCTGCGCATGCGCAGAGGGTTAAAAACCAGGAAGTAAAAATGGATGGGCAGAGCCTCATGCTACCGCTGCTACCGGTTCGCCAAACCACAGGCTGCTGCTGCTACCGGCATGGCCAAGCTGGACAGAACCTGCAGGATTTCACCACTGTCTAATGACCAGACACTATTTGTTCATGATGATAATTGCTTGCTATTCTAGGCTCCCAAATTCTATATAGTTGACATTTCAACCAAAATCATAGGGTATGGAGTTTGCTCCTAAATATTTCACTAGATTGGAAGAAGATGAGGATCATTTTAAAACTGAAGGAAGAAATATTAATTGTTAGAAATTATGTTTATACAAAGCACCATAGAGCAAACAAAAAGTATAGTCATCATGTACTTTACTGCTCAACTATATAACTGTAACAAGAAATAGGAAAGCCTACTTAACAAAATGGCATAGAGTATATACCATAGATCCTAACTTGTAAATACTGCCATCTACTGGCTGAATACTACTGTAGTTGTTGCATAGAAATACATAATAACATTCCAACAATGAATTCCAACATTAATAACCTGAGCTATGGTGATAATAGTAGTCCGATAGCTAAAAATACAAATGATCTGCAAGCTCTAGTAATGAAAATCAATAATGACAATAAAAAGGTGTAACTAAGTCTTAGAATTGACAATATTGAACTGGTGGGTAACTTCTGCTGTTTAAAATAAATTATCAGCAGTAACTGAACCCGAAGTCAAGATGTAGTAGCCACAGAGGCCTTGGAAAAGGTATTTAAATGAACTGCTGGGAAACCTTAAAAACCAGCCAGGGCAAAGAAAAATATTTCTATCTGGTTACTGAGAGTTTTCACAAATCTGATGGCATACAGTATAATCCCGTGATGGCGAACCTATGGCACCCGTGCCAGAAGTGGCACACAGAACCTTCTCTGTGGGCATGTGCGCCATCACCAGCTGCTCTTATGGTTTCTGGTGCGCACATGCATGCCAACCAGCTAGTCTTCACGGGTCCTGGAGCGCTAGAAAACAGCCTGAAAACAGCCCCAAAAATGGCCTGAAAACGGCCCCAAAACAGGCCTGATAACAGCCAAAAAACAGGCCTGAAAATGGCCAGAAAAAAAGAGGCCAAAAAACCGGCATGCACACGCCAGCCAGCTGGTCTTTGGGTTCCCGGTGTTCCGGCATATGCACATGCACACACATGTACGTGATTTCCAGTTTGGGCACTCGGTGTAGAAAAGATTCGCCATAACTGGTATAATCAATCGATATCTTGGGATAATATATTTGGTATTGCATTGGATTATTTCCTGAATAATGCAGAGGTGGACTAGATGATCTTTGTCATCCCTTCTAACTCTACACTTCTATAATCCCTCCCTCCCTTCCTTCTTTCCTTCCTTCCTTCTCCTCAATAGTAAAAGAGTAGAGCATAATTCTTTCCTTATGCTCTGCTGAAAGGCACCGTTCTTTTACTATTAAGCACAAGGAAGGAAAAGCATTATTAATAAATTCTGTGGTACACTGAAATTAAAACTATAGTCCTATTCAGATATTTGTTTCCTGTTTTATCAAGAATATGATTTAGTCTAAACCCCCACGCTCCCACCCACTCCTAATATCTGCTGATTCTCTCCTGGAATTGAAGTGGAGAAGATTGTATGGGAGTTGCATGCAAAAGCATAATTAATAATTTATCTGACTTTTGTTGCACAGCTTCAAAAAGCTATTCAGACAACCTGCATATATTCTTAAATTGTTTAATAGAGCTCATTGATATTGACACCATTATTTTAAATTTACTAGTATCTCAGAGAGTTATGACACCTGGTACAGTTTGAATTTCCCATAATCCTTTGAAGTGATATTATAATTAAATTTCCAGGACATTATGGGATCTAAACTGGCAATTGCCAGCGAGGACTGTCCAGTGTTGATAAAAAATATATATCAGTATTTAATGCAGTATAAACTGAAAACTCCACATGTAAAGGAAGAACTGACTTAGAATTTAGGATTCTCTCTAATTTGCTTAGTCAATGCTGCACTGCATCTTGGCTCTAATACAAGTTCAGATAATCAGCATTCATTAAAAAGTGATGTTTTGAAAAATTTATGGAGAACTTGCTCCATAAGTCACAAGACAAAAAAGGACAAACTTATCAGGAAGGTTGTACACATGCTGAGTAGCAATTTGAGACTACAGATCACTTTGCCTCTTAGTGACTACTGTCACAACAGCATGCTAATCACTCTGCTTCTTCTACTTTCTCTTTTTGTGATAAGTCATCTCTACGATAATAGAGAGATTTATTTCCCTTATGCCTCCATTTCCGAGACTTGGTGGTGAACATTTCCACATCAGCAGGGATGGATAGCACATTATTTTGACAATATCAATTGTGCTGGCTATTGACACAACCTAAGGATTTGGGACTGCCAATCTATAGCCCTGGAGAGCTAAATTTCTATTTCACTGTGTCCACCACCCTGCCACCCGCCTTAGCAAATTGCTTCCTGCTGGCAGCTAATCTCTACCAGCAAACCCAAACATTTATATGAACTCTGTTTCAGTTGCTCACATCCCTGATGCCTTCTTTGTTCAGAAGCGACAACAGTTGGCAAAGCCCACTTATATTCATTGCGGTTTCACTGCTCCAGACATAATGAGGTAAAATGAAAACAACTTCTCCTGCCACAGCTATGTGAGCTAGGAACTCATAAAGGCTAAAAAGCTTTTAATTACTAGCTTGTTGCAATTATGCCCAGCCTCCTTGTTTCCCTCCCATAGAGCAGACAGAGCACTCAGAGGTCAAACTGAACTTCAGTTTGCTAAACTTTCTGGCAAATACATCTTGAAAATTCTCCTTGCATTTCTCCTTGCTCAGACAGATACCTGGAAAATGTGATCTACTTCCTAATAACTACATTCTCTGGCCCTTAATGCTGCTGAAAGCAGAGCAAAACCTTTCGCTTCCAAACATACACAGGGTGGATCTTCTTTCTCCCCACTTTTTTCTAACACACTCCACTACAGTTTAGGATCCTCTAGATTTCACTATAGCTGTTGCTTCTTCTTTCCCTTCTTCCCAAAGTCAGGGCCTCTCTAATCAGAACAGCAGTCTGCAACCACTTGTAATTCACTAGGATCAGGTTTCCTATTTGCCATATAAAATCAAAGGCTGAAATTTAAAATTCAGGTTAAAAGTACAAGAAAACAAATTCTGCTTCTAGGCTTTGGTCAGGAGATGCCAGCTTTCAAGAGTTTCCATGTAAAAATGATGGGGAAGGGAAATTCTAATTTTATATTGATATGCTGTGTAGTGGCGCTGTGATTAGAATGCAGTATCGCAGGGTAATTCTGCTGACTGCCAGCAGTTCGATTCTCACTGGCTCAAGGTTGACTCAGCCTTTCATACTTCCAAAGTTGGTAAAATGAAGACCCAGATTGTTGGGGACAATATGCTGACTCTGTAAAGCGCTTAGAAAGGACTGTAAACCTCTGTGAAGCTGTATTTAAGTCTAAGTGCAATTGCTATTGCTCTAAGATCTAACTGAGGTAACTTTGACTGTCACACTGTCTCTTCTTATCAGAGTAAAGTCATAATTTTGCTTGTCTGAAACAGCTCTATAGCATTTCTTCTCTTTTTTCCCCATAACAGGGAAGTTGTGGTTTTTCCATAGTAAGGTAATAAATAGTACTATTAGAGCCAGACTACCAAGTTCAGTAACACATATATTTATAGTAAATCAATAAAGGTTTTCTCCTGTCACTCTCCTTTTCCCCTTTTCAATAGATGCTCTGCAAAGAAAGGGTAGGTAACCTTTTGGAACTAGAAACATATCACAAATTTGAGAACATGTGGTGGTCACATTCATAAAATGCTTCCACATGCTAGTCACATCAAACCCATTCACCAGAATGAAAGCTAGCTTTCTTGTGCCAGATGCATTCTATTATTGCAGTGGTTTTATCGGAGACATAATGTAGTACAATAAAGATACTGGGCTAGACTTTTTCATATGTAGCTTCCTCTTGAAGAATATTTGAGAAAAGGTACATAAAAAAGGCACCTTGTTAACTGAAAAAGAGAAAAGAAAGGTTCCTGATTCAAGAGAAGTGAAGATGAGAAAAAGTGCATGGGGGTAGGAAGAGAGAGAATGAAAAGAAATTGGTGCAGAAAGTCAAAGAAAACAGATACGTATCAGAAAGGGATATCCAGGAACAGCTCTTGTTAAATACCCTCAGTAAAAGGTAAACCCTGATAAGAGGTAAATATGGTTGCCTCATAACTTTGTACTTCCTTAATAGATGATAAGAAGGAGAAGATTAGCCTAGACAAGTAAACTTTAGATTCTGCAGCAACAATAAAGGACAAGCCAGAGAAATCTATTTCTCTACACACATTAGCTTTACTAGATCATGACCTCCCTTTTAAATAAATCTTAGTGTACAAAGTTGATTCCAATCCTAATTTCTCTGTATATTCCTAGAACAACCTTGTAAAATAACTTTGGTTATATTATAGTTCCTTTTTCAAATAAGTTTCATAGCTGATCTTACATTTCATCTTGGATCTTTTATGCTCCAAGAAACACATCACTGTATCAGCTGTAACATACTAGATTTTTAATTATAATTATAATTAATTATAATTTGCAATCCAATATGTCAAAGTCTCCTTATCAAAGAGTCCTAAAGCAATTGCTTTTACTTTTTGTTTAAAAGAAGGCTTAAATCACAGATTTTTAAATATATCAGAGTCTAAATTATTTTTAGAAAACTCTCTATTTAGTCTTGATCACATATGATCTACCAGTGGATTTCTCTTAGGTGCTTTTGGAATATTAATTGTTGTTGCAATAATAAGAGTACAACATTTAAAAAATCCTAAGAAATATCCTAGAAGTGGAAATGTTGATTCTGAAAAGGCAAGGCACAGAAACAACCTGCTGTAGATCTATTAGTAAAGTTTAATCTTTTTTTTTTTTTAATCACATCACTACTGAGAAAGATATTTCCCTGTGAAAATATATCTGCAGAATATTTTGCAAGTGTTTTAAACAACATATTTAACAAGAATCTCTTCTTTTGGAAGGCAAAACAAGAATGAAAGTTGGAAGTGCAAAGAGGCTAGGAAAAACTTGCCATTCTCTCATCCTCAAACTTACTACACCTACCTTTTAAAACTTTATCATTCTCTCCCCCCTAAATTTAATTAAAAAAAAATAGGTAAAATTTCTTGGCCTTTCAGCTCTGTGGAACATGCAGACAAATAAATTAAAAAGTGGGAGAAGTGGAACTAACCCAATAATCCATGAAAACCTAATTTGCCTCACCAGTGTTGCTGACGCAAGAATGTCCCTTCTCTCTTCCCCATCTCCAGTTCTGGGGCAGTGATTGGAGAAATTGGCTAACAAGATCAGAAAATTTAATTACTGTTATGCTTCCCCTTCTCCAGAAATTGGATGTCACAGTTCCTTGTTGCCTGTGCTAGAGATGTGCTATAACTGATTTTCTTAAGGTTGGGTCCCTCTTTTCTCAGCATTGCAAATGAGATTTAAAGTGCAGCCTTGGGGTTACAAAGCAGAGGTCAGAGTGACAATTAAAGGGCAATCAAAAGAAACATATGAATTTGACTCCTGTATGTACTATTGTTTGATTTGCTTTGATCTCCATAATTAGCTACAATGAAAAAGGAATCGAGGAATCATCCATTCTTTTAAATAAAGCAAGAGTGACACCAACAGTTTTTGTTAACATATTCATAGCAACTTAAATGTATAAGGGTAGAGCAAGGGCCATTCTATCCTTGGCTCCAATGGTTGTTTAATGCACTCAGTGTGAGCCAAATAATAACCCATTCTAATTCATTCCTAGATTCTGAACCCCAATTATCTAGAATGGGAAAAATAAATCCTTCCTTTTTCTGAAGGAATGAGATAAAACCTGTGAAACAATTATAACAGTAAAAATGAAGGAAGGAAGTTAAGTTTCACACTGTTACTCATCAGAAGAATTTCACTCATATCACTGTAATGAAGAAACAATTTTAAAGCAACCTTTGTTTACACCTTACTTATACAGACCCTAGGGAAATAATATCGGTAATTTTTAAACACATTATGAAATGTATCACTGAGTTCAGATAATTGCAACCCATCTAGGCACTGAACTGAGTGATGTGATGCTGATCAAATCTGTTTGCATTTTGTGAAGCCTCTTTACACCAAACCCATGTCTTAACATCGTTTGTTTCTATATTGCTTTTTCGTGAATACAGAATCAGATTTAGACTCGGCTTACATTTGTTAAGTTTTGAAATTCATTTATCAAGGTTCAGGGAAAAAAAGCACCAATGTGTAGACTGGGAGAAAACTTTTAGAAAGTTTCACTATCCCTATAGCAAAAGAGATGAATATCAGTATACCAAATTCTCATTTTCACTTTTTGTGCACTTAGCTTTAGGCAAGAATGAGCATTTGTAAACTTTATAACTCATCTTGAAGATGCTATTAGAAGTGGTGGAGGAAAAGGGACAAGATAAGTGACAATAATGCTTGCTTCCATTGCCAGGAATTGATGACAAGTACTTGCTTCTATAAATATCCTTGTAGGGAAAGGAGTATCAGTATTGGATGCAGTGACTGGCAGATCTGGTCTCAAATCAGACAAACCTTACAGATTAGACTAGGTGGAAATGAATATTTTGTCTATCCATTTTTTACCTCACTGTTATCATCTCTCATTCTTAGAAATTGCAAGAAGAAATGTTGTCGTTGTCTTATCTTCTTGACTAGTTTAGATTTTTTTTTAAACTAGAGAAATAGAAACAAACTAATCTCTAAAAATTCTCACATCCACTTTCCTTGATAAAAGAATTGACCTTGCCATCATGTCTTTCCTTTGCACAACAATCTGTGTTCTTGAAATTAGAACAAATAAATATTGTAATATCTAAATTGTACCCATTCTAGTATCTAAAAAACTCTTTAAAAAATAAAATAAAATAAAAGTACCAAAACCCAAATATTTCTGCACTGACTTCTAACATACTGCATCTCATATACAAATCTAGTGTGGGAAAAAAGAGTAAAGTGAATTTAAGAAGCAGCTCAAATACTCTTACTGGACTCATGTCTTCTCCCAGAAGCCCATAGGGTTGACATAGTCTCCTGCCCTGATGTAGCTGTTTGGTAATCTTTCAGAAGATGCATCACCTGACAACCTTAACCCTAGTCTGTAAATAGGGATCTCAAAATCTGTACTGCTCTTGTAATAAATAAAATGTAAGGCAATGAAATAGCTTCTATAATATGACCATGCAGTCTGGTAGCATAAAGGCATGTAATTAATGATTTCAGCCTTTCTTTCCCTCTTTGGGAAAGATTGAAAGGTACATCAATCTGATAAGGCATAAACAAAATCAAACTTTCTTTAAGTTACTCAAAGCATATATATAGTATATGAAGCTCAATTTGCAAAAATGCATGTGATGATCTTGGCAAAATACAAGATGCTTCTGACTTCTAACCCTCTCCCCTCCTACCAAGAAAGAGATCTTCATGGTTCTAGATTCCTGCCATGAATGAGATTTATACCAAGCAATGAGACTATCTCATAGTTAAGGATTATCTGTTTCTCAAGGTTAATTGGATTGAACATGAAAAACATCATTCAGGTTTACACAGGTGATCTCACCAAGGACAAGGTAGTATAATTCAATCATGACCACATCATGAATTTTAAAAAAAGCTTGCTTTACTCTGCAGTACAATAATGAACTATTAAATGAAAATACAAAATCCTGTCGCATTTATATACCATGCAGCTAATTAAGTACTCAATTTCTTGCCAATCTTCTGCTAGAACCACCAGGATTACAAATACCTCCTCTCTTATCCTTAAATGGTTAGCAAGAACATCACGTAATCCATACTCTGCCAAAGATAAAGATGTTGAAATAAATGTATCCATTTATTGCCAAGAGCTCCGTAACTTAACCCCAGCTACACCTTTCAAAAAATCAAGTTAATAAAATTCTGAGCTTCTAACTTTCTTTGTGTTAAGTAATTACTTGGTATCTGAGAGACAAAAAAGAGAAAGCTTCAACAAGAGCCGTTACCTAGTCATTAGTGAAACCTGAATTTTGAATGCAGCTGGCTTTTCATGATACTTGTCCCAATGTAGACAGCAAAAGAATATTTGGTTGGGAATGGCTCCCACCCTACTGGTATTTTGAAGAGCTCTGAAGACCTAGCTTTTTTGTCTTCACCTAGACCTTTGTCAAGGATGATTGATGTCCAGTTCTTTTTTTCCCTCTCCTCTGGATTTGTTTTCTTTCCCATCAATGTTCTTTTGTCTTCTGCTTGTTTTTCATAAAGTTTTTTTAATGGTTTTAATAATTGTAAACCACCCAAAGACTCTGAGAGTCAGGCACATATACAATTTATCAATTATTATTAATATTAATAATTATTATTTTCCTTGATGAACCTCAGCTATTTTCCATAGCACAGAAAAAATTAGTAATGTTTTATTGCATGGAACAATAAAAAGCAGTTTGGCAGTGCCTTTTCTTTTTCTGTAGTTCACCCATTATCAGAAAGTGAATAGAAGATACTTCAGTTCTCTCTTTTCTGGTATGAACAACCAAAGTTCTCATTTGATCTCCTAAGTTCCTTCCTTCCATAGAGTAGATAAAATCTAGAAGTTGAAGGAATCTACAATTCCTCTTATTCTCTTACTCTTATTCTTAAAGGTATGGCTGGGAATAAAAATGTATTTACGCATACACACTCACCCCCACACATTTTGAAGTCCCAGCATGGACTGTACCAATTCTAACTTCAAGTAAAGTGGGAATAACTTTTTAAAATCCTACTATTCTATTTAGATGGATTTTTAAATATTTTAAAAGCACTTTAAATAGAAACCAACTCAGCAGGCAAGGGAATGAACCTGAACTATCCTTCCATATGTGATCATTTTCAATTTCTAGTGAGATGGGAACACATTAAAATGAGATGGTAATCTCATTCTATTGGACATTGTGTAGTCCCAGTCAATGAATCTTTGCTGAAGGCTAGAAAGACACCAGGGCTGACTGCTCAAAATACAATTACTGCTAATATTGTATTAAAAATGAGTTGCTGACTAGGAATTGGGTTAGTTGGAGGGAAAGTAATGCTAGCCTGTTACATCTGAACTTCTTTTCCACTTCTGTGTTGTATGAATCTTGAAAATGCAGCTTTCCTACTTGAAATGCCAGTAGAACTCTTGATAAATTTGACAGCCTTACTAGGCATAACTAAATCACAACTCTGTCTGTTTATTTATATCTGCATATTCTGCAGTTCCCATATCCATAAACCTTACTTAAAATACATAAGCATCACATCAGATAAAAAAAACCCATATGATTTACTGAACAAAACACTAATAATAGAAAAACATACATTTCAGAAATACACAAACAATTACAGAACCGTATTCTGAGTTTCCAGTCAGCTTTCCTGCACCAGCTTTCTTATTGTGTAAAGAAACATATTCGGTGCTGTATTCAGACAGACCTGGATATTGTACCTTGCAATCTATTTGTGAGAGCATATACATTTCTGTGCTACTGAGAGGGTTGTTTGTGTTTAATTTGAATCCTTTATTAATTTCTATAACATTGCCTAGACTCACTTGTTCACTGTTTTATGGCTAGTGTCAAAACTCAACAACAAAAACAAACATAAATTTGGATTTTTTTTTCTAATCCATGATATTAATTTAGGGAGAAGAAAACAACAACACAAAACAAATAAGAACTAAATGAAGAATTTAATATTTATGTGGTGCTGGATGTTAGAGCCATTGGGAAGGATATTTTCATATCTGCTATTAAATATATGTGTTCAGAGAAAAAATAACGTGTTCAGGGGAGCAGTTCAAACAATATCAAAGATATCTACCAGGACTGTTTTCATCTTCTGAACAATGCAATATCTTGTTTCTTCCTTGACTTCTTATCTGTGCTCCTAAAAATAGGACGAATGACAAAAAATGAGAAGCAAACTGACGCTGTCTTGTTTTCCCCAGCCTCGTTCATGTGCCAGCCACAAATGTCAATAATTTCATGTAATATCATTGTAGGACAGGCTCTAGCATTCCAGTGTTGTATCACTTAAAGTTATATTAAACAACCACCGTAATTATTGTGGCTTTGCAGATTTTTGAAAGGGCACCAATTTATTGGATATTTGAGTGAAGCACACCCTTGCAACAACATTGTGAAGTGAAATGATGCTGTTAACCAATAAAATAATGCCACAACTTAATAGTAACAGGTTTTTTTTTTATTACTGAGGCAGATTTGCCAATTATGATATACAAGTAGTTCCTTCTTGAATATTACATTGGAGTGGTCTGGAAATACTTTTGAGGGGTAGGAACAATATGAAACATGATATTCTTGAATATTCTTGAAGAAAACAAGAAGAGATTGCTCTATGTGGTTTTATCAATACTGATCTCTTACATCTCAGTTTTAATGCAGAAATACAATAAAAAGGGGATGTGGAGGATGCAATTGTATAACTAACTCTACGACACATTTAGTGATACAGGGCAAACTAAAAATGCAATAAACAGAGATTTATAGACACTAGTCTATGAGCAATTTATATAAAACAGAAACCAGTCTACGAATGTTCATTTCCCTTCTATTATAATCTCTATTATATTGAGATCAATTCCTCAATTGAATGAGCTGTTTTTGTTTTATCCTGTGATCTGGAGATTATTTATTTTATTTATTATTTATTTATTAAATTTCTAGGCTGCCCATCTCCCCTACAAGATGACTCTGGCCAAAGTCCAGAGATTAGAATAATAATAACAACACAAACTTTAGTTAAATAGATTCTTTTAAGTACAGTGTTCATCTCTGTAGCATTGGAAGCATTACATTAGTCACTCTAAGACCCATTATGTACCCGTTACCCCATTTCTTATTTTCTTTTCCTTCTTTATCCCCTTGGTGACATGTCTTTTTAGATTATAACATTAAAAACAGGGATTGTCTTGTTTTTATTTTACTGGAAATCATTTGTACTTAAG
Organism: Sibynophis collaris; assembly: GCA_036250565.1. Classification (NCBI taxonomy): domain Eukaryota; kingdom Metazoa; phylum Chordata; class Lepidosauria; order Squamata; family Sibynophiidae; genus Sibynophis; species Sibynophis collaris. Next base: position 22,264 of record JANHFK010007233.1, read on the forward strand.
TAAATAAATGAACAACTCTGTAGTTTCAATAATATAAGACAACCCTGGTGGGATCAAGTAATTTTTCTATCATGACAAATTTTACTTCCTGCCATTACCAACCAAATACTTTCTTAAGTTAATAAACAGAGATCAGAATTAATTGCCTTTTTTCTGTTGGAAAAGCCAACATTCTGGCTTGACTGGGTTCACGCACTGCAGTAATCCAAAACCACATAAAGCACTTAAAAATTTAGCGTAATTTTTGCCAACCCAGCGCTATTCAATGATGTGGACTCCAACTTATGCACAAAAATAACTGTAGCAAGATTATTATATGCTCAAAAGTGGAAAGGTCCAGTACAACCTACAATTGAAGAACAGTTGGTCAGGATGATGGAAGTTGCATAGATGGCCAAACTTGACTTTCTTAATTAGAGAAAAGATCTGTCTGGAAATCCCTTAACATTTATGCATGAAATAGAAAAAAATGAATTTATGGTTTTGATGATTTGAAAAAAAAAACATATAATAAAAAAGAGATCCTTTGTTTTTGCAACCCTAGAATAAAGGGTGATTTTGTAATTATATATACCACAAAGAAAATAAGAAGCTACTTATTATTATTCATTTTTTCTTTTATATTTTTTCTGTTTTTTCTCTTTTTCTCTTTTCTT
>JANHFK010007233.1:23019-33338 GCA_036250565.1 Sibynophis collaris
GGTAGTTCTTGTTGGTCTTTATCTGCTTTTTAAGAAAAAGAGAGGGAAAGAGGGAGGGAGGGAGGCACTGATACAGTAGATTATTGTATGGTTAGCCTGGCTTTCCTTAAGTACATTTCACTGCAATGAGAGGAAGAATAAGATTTAGTCTGATTGTCATGTTTATATTTGAAAGATTGAGGCAGAATCTAATGAGCTCATTAATTTCATTTCATTACTAAACAGAGCTGCAGAGAACTGCAAATATTTAAAGAACCCAGCAGGTCAGGGATGCAATTAATTAATATTGTCACTGATGCAGGGGACTCCAAAAAGAAAACTCATCCTATTGTTACTATATATATATAAAGTCTGCATGCTATGGTGACATCCCCTTTATTACTACAAGGTTATACAGTCAACAGAGTCTTCCCAAATTTGAAAAAAAAAATTGTTAATACCAAATTTACCAGTTGTTGCACTAAGACAAAATGATTGTTCTGTGTTATGCTTTCTGTTTGAAACAATTTGTCTCCTTCTGTTCTGTTTCCCCCCTTTCTCTAAAGCCCCAAAAGCTCCTCCAGATGTTGTAGCATTAATTTTTAGTGTGAAAATAATTAATAGAAAGATAGAAATATTTTAAGCGTAACTCAATTTAAATGAAACCAAATCAATGTTAGTTTTCTATGATTCCACCCATCTCTTTGGAGCACAGCCCTGACATGTCAAGAGTCTTTCTCCCAAACTTGTTTCCAAGCTTGTATGCTAGTTTACATGAAAGTAGCTGCTTATAGGAGGGATATCTTTATAGATATCGATCTATTGAGGGGACACCCGAAGGTGCTTTTTCAAGAGGCAAGTGGACTTTCTTGTTTTTCTTTGAAGACATTTTGCTTCTCGTCCAAGAAGCTTCTTCAGCTCAGAGTCCAGTTGCCTCTTGAAAAAAATACCTTTGGGAGAACCATGACCTGTATGACTGAGAATCTCCATAGATATTGAGTGGACAGTCATTATGGCAATCAGTTCCACATGAAGACAATGTGATTTCTGGAGGGCTATGTGGTCATTTGATGGGGAGTTTTCTTTGTGAAAAGCTTTAGCAATGTTCACCTCTGAAATATTTCTGCAGTGAACCAAAACGATGAAATTATTTCTAACAGCAATGACTTCTACATCTTTGCCTTATAGTCAAAAGCCCCTAACAATAGAGACAAGTTGATGCTTTGTTGACCTTGGTCAAAGTGCAGGATGATTAAGGTGCCTCCTACTGTTGAGGTGCATTATTACTCTATGCAAGATGAAGCACCTTATTGAAACAGATGCCAGCTGATCTACAGAGGCTTAGTTTTTGTTATAGCTCTTACCAAGTGTTGGATGGGGGAATCCATCTGATTAATTATATGTCTTTGTTTGATTAATTAATCAATTAAATCTGCACATTTTAGTAAAAAAACAATCATTCAAAGAAAGAGACATGCTGCATTTGTAGACAATTCACACATGGATCACAGCAGGCATTCTCTAGAAAAGGTCATTCATCAAAAAATAGAGAATGTCTTTTTTGGGATAGTATTCACAATCATTTAAAGAAAAAATCTATATTAATTTGTAAAGTAAAAAATGTCATTCAATTAGTTGGGATATTTTTGAAATCAGATCAAAATATTAAATTTTGTCTTTTTATATTTTTATTGGACCTCATTCAAAGGAATGATTTTGTATTCGGCTACCAAACAACGTATCGTCATATGCAAAACTAGTTCATGTGTACTGAGGTGTATGAATATGTATATATAAATCTGTATTTGGTGACCGTTACAATGACACTGAATAAAAGTGACTTATGACCATTTTTCACACAACCATTGCAGCATCCCCATGGTCACATGATCAAAATTTGGTTGCATGGTAGCTAGTTCATATTTATGGCAGTTGCAGTGTCCTGGGGCCATGTCATCACCTTTGATGACCTTCTGACAGGCAAAGTCAGTGGGGAAGCCAGATTCACTTTACAAGTGCGTTGTTAACTTAACTGCAGTGATTCACTTAACAACTGTTGCAAGAAAGGTCATAAAATGGAGCAAAGCTCACTTAACAATGCTCTGAGCAACAGAAATTTTAGGCTCACCTGTGGTCATAAGGGCAACTGATAACTGTCCACCTAGCATTTCAAAAGTATGCATATGCAAATATGAGTAGATAAACAGGTACTACTTCAATTGAAAGGTAGCAACATTCTGGGTGCCTCAGTGTATAGACCACATATGCTGACCACATTGACCATTGAAAGGAGCTTCAGACAATGCTGGCTTCCTTGGCTAAGAAATAGAGATGAGGCCTACCTCCTAGAGTCAGACTCTATTGGAAAGGGGAATGCTTTACTTTTACACACACACATACACACACTCACACATACAAAACCCTTTACCTTTACACATACATATATGCATACATGTAAATATATAGACATACATTTACATACTGGAATTTTGCTGCTCTGATTTAAATTATCATCAGATTGCACTTTGTATTATGTAAACTTTAAGTGGTTCATTGCCAGAAACAAGGGGAAATGGAACTATTTAAATAATCAAAGGATACACTATGTGGAGAAACAAGGAGCAATGGGATTCAACAAGAAGAAGAACACAATCACAGCTAAGAATTCTGTTAGGAATAGTACAATAGACAGAAATAGGAATACACCAGCTGCCTAATTACAATCAGATGCTTTATAGGAAATATTGTACAGGTGGGCTTTCAGGAGAGAATTTAATATGCAAACATTTATTGCAGAGATAGAATGTTAGTTTGGTAGCATGAGTCTCCTTTTTCTTTTTCATTATCTCCCGAAAACATACAGAGTTGTATTATAGAGACTTAGATATTGGGTTCATCCTGAGTTGAAGTTTTCCCCCAGCTTAACTACATGATATGCTTTAACCTGGAAGAGCAATTTTAGTCATGTTTCATATTTCTTACTATGCTTTAAGCCCACCAATTTTAGACAAAAGAAGAAGTGCTTTAATCTACTCTAAGAAAGGCTATACTGGACTATTCTAAAGTATCCTCTGATGCTATTGGACTACAAATTCAATCATCTCTGCTTAGTAGCTGTGTTTATTAGGGATAATGGAAATTATAATACAGTAACAACATCTAGGAGCCCAAGATTAGGAAAGGTTGCCCTAGAGTATAATTCCCACAAGATTTATTCTCTAGGTTTAATGGCTTCCATAAAAACAAGCAAAGATAATATATTCTAGCTGCAAATGACAGTGCAAACATTGAGAGAAAATCATGAGAATATAAGAAACAGATGCCACTTGGCTTTCTAAAGAAGAATAAGAAAGATCTAAATGTGACCAGATCATCTGCAATTTAGTGGACTAGTTGCAAGGCATGTTGATCAAAAGCAGAATAGTATCTATGAATGTATGATTTGTTAGATGTGGAATTTTTGAGAAAATAATGGATTCAGATATTTTCTGGGCAAGGAAATAGCTTCAGAAATGTGAACTCTGGTTTTGTATATGGTACAATATATTCCCGTGGCTGAGTCACAATACTATTGTAAAATAAAGGGATTTTGAGTAGTTGGGTTTTGGCAAAATGTTACATATTTCCTAACCTTTGAGTGAAGCTATGGCATTTTGTGCTCTTGTCAAGCATAAAGTTAATATATGATTCCAGGAGTAGAACAGCTCAATTCTTCCAAAAATTCAGAACTTTATGCATGTTTATGATCTGAAATTGCGGGAACCACTACCCTTTATGGAAAGTGGTAAGCAAATGCACAAAAAGTACATACCACAAGGTACAAAAAAGAGGCATATAAGAGCTTCAGATTATTCCTTTCCTAGTTTAGAAATGGTTTATTAGTTATATCTCCACACAATTAACCAATTTTCCAATGTGTTTTCACATTGCCTTCACTCCTATGCATCATTCAGATTTTCAGATCTTCAGATATGAAAACAACATTCAAAATTACTAGAAATTATGATATAGCATTAAGAGCAGAGGTGATATTCAGCAGGTTCTGACCAGTTCTGGAGAACCAGTAGTGGAAATTTAGAGTAGTTCAGAGAACTGGTAAATACCACCTCTGGCTGGCCTCGTCCCGATCTATTTTCTGCCTCCTGAGTCCCAGCTGATAGGGAGGAAATGGGGATTTTGCAGTAATCTTCCCATGGAGTGGGGTGGGAATGGAGATTTTACAGTATCCTTCCCCTGCTACTTCCACCAAGTCACAACTACCAAGCCACGACCACAGAACCGATAGTAAAAAAAATGGAATTCCACCATTGATCAAGAGCTACTAAAGAGGATTCAGATTATGTTCAATATCCATTTCTCTTTTCCCCCTCCATTGCAGCACACTAACTGCTTTTACTCCCCCCACCCAACCCCAAGGTATGTCCCACAAATCAGTTCTGTATTACCCAAGCTACCTGCATATATCTAATAGCAGATCCCTAGAGATCTGTGAAAAGGAGAAAATGCACACTTGGTTCTGCCTTTCATCTCTGAGCAGCTTTTCCCTTAAGGCTGAATTCCCAGCTGTCTGCTTGAGCTCACTACTAAGAGAAGCTACACTTGAATCACCCATGGGAGTTTGCCAAAGAAAGAAGCCAAAGCATTTTTTTGATTAATGCATAGATCTCCTCGGCAGCTCTGAACAACAGCTTCTCTTAAAGCATTTTTCCTGGTAAATGATGTCTTCATTTAGCAATACATAACATTTCTCATCTTATTTATTATTTATTATCTGCTTAATAATTAAGTGCAATAAATCATTAAACCAAATGGTCTGTAACAACAATAGATTTTTTGAAAAACTAGAATTCCAGGATATTTATCAGGCCTGGGAAAAGATTTGAAAGGGGAAAAGAATCTGAGTGATTTTCAGCAAGTTAAATGATTCATAGCTTGTTCTCTGCTATCTTTGCCTGTTTGTATGAATATCCAGGTGGAATTTTGTAGACATACACCTTTTCTGGATTAATAAATTGTCGGAAGAGCCTATGGGTGTCTTCACAATGTAATGGCTATTAAAAGTGAAGAGAAAATACAGAAACATTTTAGAAGGAAAAAGAAATTACAAAATAATGGGTCAAGATATTCTTGTATAAAATATCCAGCAGAAAATAATATTAAATGATATAATAATATAATAATTTAAAAGATTAAATAATATGTAATAGGATTTAATTTTATATATTATTCACTGTATAAGATTTAGTCTGCTTTTCTATAAGTGACTACATTGATGTATCAGGCTAAAATATGGTTTATTTAATCACAATCTATTGTAGAAATCCCAGCTGACTATGTCACATTGAGTCAATATCAAACAAACATTATGAAGGTTTCTTTGTGTAAACATAGGTGAGAAACCTATGGTAATTTGTCTCAGTGCAAAAGTTAAATATGAACTGCTATTTTTTCAGCGTCCTAAATACGTTTTTAATTTAATGTTATGTAACATTCTTTTAATATTTAAATAGCATAGTAACATTATCATAAAAAAATAGACATTTTCCTAGACAGCTCCCTAGACATCTTCTAGAACACTATCTGATGATATTTCTCCACTGAGTCTTGGTAATCATATGAAGAGTTGACTGTAGTTAGTTTATCTATGATTTTACGCTTCATATCAACTGCTATGCTCTATAATGGAGAGGGTGGCAACAATACTCCAGCTTCAGGTATTTTCAGGCACCTGAAAAACTGCCAATTTTTCTTTCAGGTCTTCTTGAGTACAGGATGTAATGTGTGGTAGGTCTGTCCCAAGCTGTGAGGTCAGCTTTCATGTCGTTATGTTGAAGTGGATATAGATCTTCTGTCCATCTATAGTTCCCTCATATATTTCGTATATCCTCTCTTATTAAGGTTGTAGTAGCATTCCATTAATTCCAAGTTCTCTTCTGCGGTCCAAGTATGGTTTGTTCCGGTTATAATCAGATTGTCCTGGTTCTCCAACATTTGTATGGACCTTGATAATCTTACTGACATTGAGCTGGCTTGACTCTTTTAGATTGTGTTACTCTCATAGCTGAGGTAGGCAGTGAAGCCAGAGGAGGTCTTTGTCAAAGGACCCATTCTGATAAGATGGGTATAAGCCTAGATTTGAATCCTGGTCTCAAATGTCAAAGGGTGATACTCTAACCACTACAACATTATCTACTATGCTAGTGTGTGTGTGTGTGTGTGTGTGTGTGTGCACGCACTTGTATACATATATACATAGACACACAAAGGCACTTAACACTTTCAAATGGAGATTCATATAGACTTCAGTGTATAAGAAAATATCACACAACTGATGTATAGAATGTTATGACAAACTTTCATATATAGATTTGAAACTGCTTACTATACTTGTATAAAAATTGTAATATCTGAAACAAATTTAATTTGTTGCCTTTTCCATGGTTCAGTACAGGGGTGAAATCTATTTACCTTCCTTACCGGTTAGTGCGCCTGCCGCACTTCCACCATCATGTCTGATTTTTGATCTTCTGCGCATGCGCAGAAGGCATTGTGCATGTGCAGAGGCTTAAAAACCAGGAAGTAATGAAGTCTGGTGGGTGGGCGGAGCCTTGCACTGCCGCTGCTACCGGTTCACCGAACCACGCGCTGCCGCCGCTACCAGCACACACAAGCTGGACAGAACTGGCAGGATTTCACCACTGGTTCAGTATGAGTTGGCCTGAACTGTATCAGGGAAAAAATCTCTAAGATCAAGCAATCAAATGATGCTCTTGCTGGAACATTACCCTGAGCTCTTCATTTAAAATAATTAAAGAAAAGACAAGGGGAAAAAAGACAATATGGAGAAAGACAGTTCTCCTTGGGTGGGCTCCTGGCTATATTTGCCTCTTCATACAATGCAACCTTTAAAATATCTCCCTTTTCAGGCTTTTATTTATGAATAAATAATTACCTTTGTGAAGAATGCATCAAATTGCTCTCAGTCAGGCAACGCTTTAAGTGAACCTTGTTCCATCTTCCTTTAACCAGCTTTGATTGATGTTTGTGTTAGCAGCTCTTTTTCTTTTTCCCCTTTTCCTCTTCATATTGTTCACTTCCTCCACTATTACTCGCCTGCGGTGTCTTTCTTTTCATTCCTTGCCTTCAGTCCAAAGTTCAGACCACACGTGTGAAATATCTGGAGGATCAGAATAGGGAAAGTTTTATTGCCATCTTGAGATTCCGTTACACAGGAGGTTGTTCTACTGCATGGCGAATTTCCTTTTGCTCATATTTTGGTTATTAGCTTAAGTTGCAGCTCTACACAGAAATACATAATAATAGTATCACTACATGGGGAAGAGCCAAAAATGGAACAATCTTCTTACTCAAAGCCCTCTGAAGCTCTTGACAGAAAAGAGGAGAAAGAAACATTTTTATTCCTTTTCTTCCCACTTCTTTTAACAGTTTCACTTCTATTCATTTCAATGGAAAGAAAATGGATTGCGACAGCTTCAGAGCTGGCATAGTTCATCTTCTTTCTGACTGAATTCTTTGTCCTAGGGATTTTCTTTGTGCCTCCTAGAATCTCTAGGGAATCACATTGGAATATTTCCTTTTTTACTTCTCTGATGTAACAGATCTGCTGTTGAACAGGTAGAGGAAATGCCAGGACTTTCTGCTAATTTTTGAGATGGGGTCTTTAACTCTAAGTGTCTTAACATGTAATAGAAATAGTAAGCACTATTGAATACAGAGCAATTTACTTGGAGGTAAATATGTATAACACTAGCTGAAGAATTTGGTGTTTGGTGTTAGTGATTTACCTCTGTTTAGTTTTAACTTAAAGAAAAATCCTGAATAAACTCATACAACTTATACAAATTTTAATGCATAGATATTAACCACTGAATGTTGTCTCCCTAGGATACGCTATAAAATATTACCTCTTTTGCAGAACTGCATTATTATTATAGCCGTACAAAACTTTCTGTGTGACATTTATCATATTTTGGGGTTGACAACTATTCATTTTTGGATCATGGGGGGGGGGAGAGCCAAGCATGTCTGAAAAAAAGGATAGTTGTTTAAAAATAAAAATCTCATTTTTTTTTCTTTCAAATTTCAGTTTCAAAAACAGTATTGAAAAATGAAGATTGAATTTACATCTCAGTGAGTTCTGACACAAATTGGCCAGGCTTCACCAAAAATATTATATACAATGCAACATTTCTCATCTGTGAAATATTTAATACTGGAATCACAAATATATTGTCATGAATAGTTGCTTCCGCTCTTGTTTACAGCTATTTTCATTTTGGGGGCTCACTGGATTATACAATACAGGAAAGGAATTCATTTTGCTATCTATGTATTGAGCCTAATAGAATGTTATCTCTAGGAGAAAGATTTGTCTATCTTTCCTGGAGAATATATACATACTGAATATGTATTGTACATATTGAATATGTAGGCAGTTGTGATTTTCTGATTCTAAAACCAATTTTAGAAAATTTTGATTTTGATTAATGACAAATCAAATGACCAGATTCAAACCTTGCCAATTTAAGTTTCCTTAAGCATATATAAGAAAATTAGAATGCTATGTTTCTAAACAAAGTTATCTAGGTTGGATGAACAAATACCCTGACCCAATTATTAGTTACAGATTAAGTTTAATAGAAGTATTACATTAGACCTACACTTCTTCAATGTAACAAATAACCCAGATCAAGAATTCAAACACATTCCCCATGAAACTCTTAATTTTATTTTTAGATAAATTCTGTCCAACAGTTTGGGAGACTGTTGCTTTGCTGTTTGAAAGAACTGTTCTGAAACTGTTCCCTTCCTTCCTGTAGCTTAGAAAATCCATTAAAATTTGGGACTGGAAGGAATGTTTTTTTATTTCATAATTAATTATGCAAATGTCCAATTGTGAAAGCAATATATAAGTATAGTCCTCAACTTACAACGGTTCATTTAGTGGCTGTTTGAAGTTACAATGGGACTCAAAAAGTGACTTATGATCGCTTTTCACATGTATGACCATTACAGCATCCCCATGGTCATGTGATTAAAATTCAGACATTCAACACTGACCCATTTTTATGATGGTTGCAGTGTTCTATGTTTTTGCTATGTTTTACTTATTTATATCCATTTATTTATACCATTTTTCATATGTCCATGTTTATGTTTATACTGTTACTGTTTCTTTGTTCTTGTTGACAAATTAAATAAATAAATAAAATAAATAAATAAATAAAGTTAGTCACAGTGGCAGCATTTTGATGGGTTGTTACCCTGGAATTCTTCAGCCCTTTGTCAGGATAATGACATTAGATCATGAGAGTTTAAATAGAGTGATATTTATTAGAAAGGATATTTGCCCCTTAGACTTTACTTCAACATGACTGGAAATAAATTAAGATAACCCCTGCTGAAGCACAAATGTGGGAATCAGAGGGAAAAAAATACTTGGGTTGCAGTACATTATGAGATGTGGGCTGTAAAAATCCTGTGATCATTAGATGGCAGCAAAGAGACAAAGAGCAGTCTACCTTTTTGATGTGATCTAAAGGTTGTCTGGATTTCACCCAGGTCTAGTAGTTGCATTTAAGAGCTAATTAACAACTGCAGAGTTGTTAATTGGTGTCTGCAACTTCACATCATCAGTTGCATATATAAAACATCACCCCAGATGTATCACTATTTTATAAGTCTTTTATATCACCTAACTAACCTTATCGAATTTGATTCCCATAAAATTCAAGAACTGTGAGCCTTCAATGGACATTAGCTTTTCAGCATTTCAGCAATAATTTTTCTTTTGTTGTTAGGAGATGCCAGACACTGAACCTGAGATATTCTTCAGGTTAACCCATGGTATTTTCATTAAAACCTTCAACTATGATTCTCGTCTTTCAGCAGATACATAGTAGTATAATAATTTGGAAGTATATACATTTTGCTAGAATAAATTAAACTTCTTAATTTTTGTTAAAACCAAAATCTTTTCTCTGTACTGAAATATATTTTATTTTTATTCCTAACTCTTCTGTGTCTTTTGCTTTCCTGGTAATTCCAAGGCTTACAGAAGATAAGAAGTACACACAATTTACACTACCCACGTTGAGCCTTGTATACCTCTCTACCAAAGTGAAATAATTATTTATCCTCTAAATATTAAAAAGGAACTTCTGCCTTTTGCTCCAGGAGGCAACGGCACTAATGTAATTTCTTTACATTAATACAAGATGGACAGAAGTGTGATAAGTGTAGCAGTGGTGAAATCCAATTTTTTTTGCTACCGGTTCTGTGGGCGTGGCTTGGTGGGCGTGGTGTGGCTTGGTGGGTGT
>JANHFK010007236.1:7308-19321 GCA_036250565.1 Sibynophis collaris
TGTCTGTTCTAAAATTTTAAAACATTTAAAATCCCCTATCAAAACCCTTATTAAAAACCCTTAAAATCCTTTAAAAATCTTAAAAATTTCATCAGCTTCCTACCCACAGTAACTAAGGGTCATCCCAAGCCCGGCCAAGCAAAACAAGTGGGTCTTTAATGCCTGGCGGAAACTCACCTCTTATTCTGTCATTTGATTTCTATGATTTCCTCCTTCCCACCTGTACCACTGATGTCTAGCCATCATTCACCTGTCCTCCCTAATCAGTCTAGGAAATGGCTGTGCCACTTCTTCCACACTCTGGCCAGTTGCTCTCTCTCTCACACACACACACACTCCATTGTGAAAAATTTAGGGAAGAATGAGAAAATCTGGAGATCATTTTCCCCCTTTGAGGCCTCTTATAGGCTGACTGGAAAGAACACCATGAAAATTTATGAGAATGCTGAGTATTGAAACTCTTTTATTCTGACTGTTCTGAATTTTTTAAAGCAAGTCTCTAATAAAAAATAAATAAAAGAGCACAAATAATAGATTAACATGCAATGTTGGGTAAAATGCTTATATAAATCCAATATATTTGGCAAAGTATAAATATATCTTTCTAATGCCCAAATGCTACAAAATGCTATAGCACCATCTCCAGATAATTTCTTTTGGAAGAGTTGAGTTAATTGGTTCAACTCCTCAAGGGATCATGGGCATCTCAGATTAGCACAGCTTTTGCACACAGCCTTCAGAGAGAATAAAAATTAAAAATGCTGTATATAAATAATAAATACACAAACAAAGCCATAAAAATATTTCTGTGAATTTTTAAAACAGAAAATGGAAAAGGGACAAACGGATTTGACGCCTGGGAAAATAAGAACCAAAAGCTGATAGATGCAATAATTCCAACAATATCACCCAAGCCTCAATATTGAAACCCTCAACATTTCAAAATCTTATTTTCACTTTTTCCCAAGTTTGTTACAAAATATTATTTGGACTTTAGCTCCCACAGTTGCTATCAAGTATGCTGTGGGTCTAGCTAACATAGAGCAATAGGGTATTCTGCTGTTGTTTATTGACATGCTAAATAGTTTCTGAAAACTGTTTCTATGGAAAAAACAGATTTGAAATGTCAGTAGTATTAGTTTGACCTGCATGAATAATACCAGCCATCAAATTTTGGAAAATAAATAGATTCAATCATTGACATGAATGATTTATTCATCTGCAAATAAAACTAATACTTACAATGTCTTCAGACTTACTTTTCTATTAGTGGTTCCAAAATACTGGGATGAATTTTGGAAACACTGATATAAAGCAAAGGATAGATGCTATTGAGTTATAACCAAGCCCAGAAAAATGTTTAAGATTTATGCCAGTTTTTCTCTGTGAAAGAAGTGTTAGCATCTGTTACTTGTAGCTTACAGACACTTGAACAGATTTTTGATTCGTTACTAGGAGTTGTTTTTGAAAGATACTTGAATGCTCATTATGCAACTAAAACCTTAGAAATAATCAATGCTCAAAAGTTGAAAGTCAAAGTTGACTTACAAAGGGCATTCCCCTTTATCAATGCTAGAGCACATAATATCAGACTCGGGTTCTAGGAGTTGCTGCAGCATTGATACATAGCAGTTCCTGGTGTGTGGGGGTGTGGGGGTGTTTCTGTGTGTGTGTGTGTGTGTGTGTGTGTGTGTCTGTTTCTGTGTATGTGTGTGAAATATTATATCCCTAGAAAATGTAGAAACACTCTACATTTATATAATGTACAAACACCAATTACTGGGTCAAAGAAGAGCAAATGCAAGTAATAATGGATGTTAATTCAATTTCATAATGAATCTTTACTTTTTTTCAGAAGGTCAGCAAAGAGAGGTACTGAAATGGACTTTTTAAATTCTCCCACCAAATGTGTAGGTAATGATTCTCCCAGGGCAAATAGAAACTCTCCAACAATTTTTAAATGGAAGGACTCTCTTTTCATTGGTGACATTAGGAAAGCTATCAAAAAATATTAATTGAAGGAATTTCCTCATTGTTTGTTCTTCTCGAATTTAATTGAAGTGTGGGGAATCAGGGAAGCGCAGATTGCATGACATATTAATTAATAAATTAAGACTGTAGATTCATGTATAGTCTTTAGCTTTCTTGTAACTAAGGCTGAAGAACCAGACTTTATTATTTTTTTCCTTTGTAACAATTTCCTGAATAACTTTTCTTTCATTAAATTTAATGAGAAGGCAACACAGAGGGCAATTTCTATCTTCGGCACTAGGCAAACATGCTACATTGAGATGGGGAAATGATAATTAAAGCAAAGTGCCACCAAATTAAGCAATTCATGTTATTTGTTTTATTCTTCCATCTTTCAAAAAGGAAAAGAAAAAAAAAGGAGAAAGAAAATATTTAAAGGCCAAAGCAATGAAGAATTGGACATACCTACATCCAATAAAGTTTGCCTCAGATTCTTTTTACTCTTTTCACCAGCTTTAGGTAGCAAAGATGAAGAGGGTATATCTATCACAAATAGTAAAATAAACTAGTGAAATTCAGTTTTGGGATCTTCATTATACTTTTCCCTGAATTCCAAGATGTTTAGACAAGGTTTAAGTCTTTGGTGAAAATATCCTCTCATATTCTTCAATAAAGAGATACCTTCTCTTAACTTCTACATATATTTCAAGGTACATAGTATTATGTTTATCTACATGATATTAAATAACTGTATAATATAAATGTTAATGTCTACACAAATTGGACATCTAGAATTTATAGATACAGCTATAGATTTCAAAGAAGCAATTGTGGTCCTTGGTCTGAGAAGAGTTAAAATGAAGCTTAATCCATAGAAAGATAAAACACTATTTCTACTACTGTAAGTACTGTAAACTGAAATTAATATAGCCGTAGGAATTTAGTCTATGCTACATTGGGATGCAATTTTTTTCTGAAGAATCATATTTGGAAGTGCTCCTAGAGGCAGATTCTATTCCTGGAAGATCAGCCAATGGGTCAATTTTTTTTGGATGCATGGGATTTATCTGCAGCCACCTTCTATAATTTTGGTGCAGACTCATTTGTAACTATAGCTATATGTTGAAAAGAAAAGAAGCATGATAGGTAAGGAACTGCTTTTATGTTACATATGCCTTCAACTATACTCCAAACACAGCATGCAAATAATTGTACAGCAAAAAATAGTGTTACAAATATGAGAAATGCTTATCAAATTCTTCCAAGCTCTTGTGTAAATATTTGCACATTGATGCTACATGTTTGGCGGCAAGTCCTATTGCTTTCAATGATCTTGTTCTCAGGAACAATGAGGTCAAAACACAAATGGTAAGTCAGTCCCAAGGACATAGCAATAGATTTCTAGCTGGTAAAAATTCCCCAAATTTGTATATATTCTCAAGGATCTGGATAAATGTCGCTTATAGCAAAAGAATGATGAAAATTGTAAAATGGAAGTGAACAAGGAAACATCATAAGTAGGTTTGAGGGTTTGTTTTTATTTTATTTTTCATTATTTCCTGAAACACACCAACAATTTCAATAATATTTTAGCAGGCAATGATACAGGAACTTCTATTATTTGAAGTTTTTTCTTTAAAAGTATAATATTACAGGACCCAATCTGTGTCTGTCACTGGGACCAAAGGTTTAGTCTTCCAAGGTTTCAGACTAGTGCTGGAGTCCATCTTCAGATGTTCCTGAAAGATGGGCTCCATCATGAGTCCAAGACCTCGGAAGACTAAACCTATGGTCCTGCAGAGGTGGTATTCAGCAGGTTCTGACCAGTTCTGGAGAACCAGTAGCAGAAATTTTGAATAGTTCGTAAAACTGGTAAATACCACCTTTGACTACCAACTCTATCTATTATCTGCCTCCCGAGTCCCAGCTGATTGGGAGGAAATGGGGATTTTGCAGTAACCCTTCCCTGGAGTGGGGTGGGAATGGAGATTTTACAGTATCCTTCCCCTGCCATTCCCACCAAGCCATGCCATGCCCATCAAGCCATGCCCACAGAACCGGTAGTAAAAAAAATTGCTACACTGCAACAGAAGTGTAAAATAGAAATAGTAAGTGTGAAAAATGGTCATTGGTCACTTTTTTCAGTACCACTGTAACTTTGAACGGTTACTAAGTGAACTCTTGTAAATTGAAGATTATCTGTATCTATGGTAGAATGGGGAGGGACCTTATCTCTTCATATTATTTCCAAGAAATAATGCCATGCCACCAAGCCACGCCCACCAAAACATGCCCACAGAACCGATAGTAAAAAAAAATTGAATCCCATCACTGTGTTCTGGTAAGTAACCCAGATTAGATCCTATTTCCAGAAAGTTCATGAAACCCAGAGGGAGGATGCTTCAAAGAAGAGCATTATATTAAAATATAATGTTAATGTATATTATTAATGTCACATCTAGAAAAAATTGTGCATGTGCAGATATACAAATACAGACTTACATAGGTACAAACACCAACAGTCTATGCCTGGAGAACTTGTTGTATTGATAAATACAGTCAGACAATATTTCAGGTCTTCCAGAGGAAATAACTTGATCTAATTACAGAAATGCAGCATTCAGAAAGGGCAAATCCAATAGGATAAAAGCAAAGGGCTGCTGCTGAAGAGCATTTCTGTAACAGTTCACAGAAATCCTTTTCTGTTTGAGGCCTCTCCTATTAAAGCACAAAGAATGTGCACTGCAGGCAATTTCCTGCCACAGTTCTGTCCTTATTGGACGAACTTTTCTGCATTTCAATCCACGAAACAAAGGTAATTGCAAATTGAAGGATTTTAGAAGTGCAACCAGGGGTGAAATCCAACAGGTTCTGACAGGTTCTGGAGAAACGGTAGCGGAATTTTTGAGTAGTTCGGAGAACCGGTAGGGGAAGTTTTGAGTAGTTCAGTGAACCGTCAAATACCACCTCTGGCTGGCCCCAGAGTGGGGTGGGAATGGAAATTTGACAGTATCCTTCCTCTGGAGTGGGGTGGGAATGAGGATTTGGCAGTATCCTTCCCCTACCACGCCCACCAAGCCACATCATGCCCACCAAGCCACGCCCACAGAACCGGTAGTAAAAAAAAAATAGATTTCACCACTGCCATTAGCCCTTTTATGTTTCTTGGTGCATGTGCTTGAGATAGGATTTATTGGGGATGAACTACATTTCATAATTGGATAATGAACACTCAGAGTGAAGGCATCCTCTTTAAGACATAAGCCAGATCATTAGTGAGGTTGCGATAGTAGCTTTGGGGAAGACCTGAACAAGTTGAATCAACGTGGAAGATGCCATCAAGTTCATTAGCCCTGGTCATTGCTCATATTGAGATTGTTGGTGAAAAGATAACTAGATACTTTATGCCTTTATGGCACAGTGATTAGAATGCAGTACTGCAGATTACTTCTGCTGACTGCTGATTGCCAGCTGCCAGCAGTTTGGCAGTTCGAGTCTCACTGGCTCAAGGTTGACTCAGCCCCACTTCTGGTTTGCGCTGCAGCAAGATGGCCCACACCAAGCCGTTGTTCCGAAGAGCTTCGGCAGTAGCAGGCAGACAAACCGCCGTCGACGGGCCCTTTTGGGTCCTGATCTGTCCTGTTGGGGCGGGGGGTAAGGAGGTGTGCCTTCCTGGGGCCAGAGGAGCCGTCAAGCTCCTCGAAGGCCAGAGGGAATCCTCCAAGAAGACGGCAGGGGCATTGGCCATTATGTCCGACATGAAGCTGTTTTAAGTTTTTGTTCTGGAGGCAGAGTGAGAAAAGATTGGTGCCAAGGTGAGAAAAGTTAACAACACATGGACTATTTAAGCAACGACAGAAAAGAAAGCTGAACCCAAGACTGGATTGGAGCGGTGAGAAAGCGGCTAATTAAAAAAAAAATTAAAGACTGAGCTAATACGGGCAAGAGAGAACTTTAAACCCTTTTTTTTATTGCACTAATTTTTGGTGCTTTAATCTGGCTTTGGGGTTAAACGGAGGAAAGGAAATGCAAACTGATTTTTTTTTTCTTGAGACTTAAAGAAAAGGTTGATCCTTACTGGATCGTGTGGACGAATAAGAACTATTAAAAACAGTGGAACTATCTCAAGGAGAGGAGGAAGAACTTCCAACGGACAATCAACAAGAGAGAAAGTAACTGGCCCAAGGTGCTTTAAAGTGGGATTTTAAAAAATCCCAAAGATGCTTTTTCAAAAGGCAATTGGACTTTGTTTTTCCTTGAAGACGTTTCGCTTCTCATCCAAGAGCTTCTTCAGTTCTGAAGAACTGAAAAACAAAGGTTATTTTTCCCTTGAAGACGTTTCACTTGTCATCCAAGAAGCTTCTTCAGTTCTGAAGAACTGAAAAACAAAGTCCAGTTGCCTTTGGACAAAGCACCTTTGGGACAGCCATGACCTGGATAACTGATAATCTCCATAGATAATAAAAAACAAACAAATGCAAAAAGCTTGTGCAGGACACAAAGTAGGGCAGAGTATTCCTCAGCCTTACTGTAGATTTATGATAGGCTTGTTTTAAAGATCATGCACCATTTTGCTGAAATACAGAAAGTCTGTCGGGTAGTATAAGAATTGGCTGTTTTGCGGCTTTGCCTTATTTCTTTTATTTCTGTCCCTGTTGGTTTTTAACACAATAATCAAGTCAACCAAACAAACAGATAGATGAGATTGCCCTCAAATATAACCAGTCAAAACCCAGTGATTTTTTCATCAGTCAGAAAAATACTTCAGTTCCTGCCACCTTATTTTAAGTCGTGATTTTTGACATGCAGAGTAAGCTGGAACAGCTGTCATCCAATAAGCATGGCTTCTTTTTCTCAAGAACCCATATGAGAAGCAAGGAAAAAAATGTATGTGAGCTCCATGCTGTGAGCTTTATTCTTTTCTTAGCCTGCACTGAACAATAGACCACAACCTTTGCCTTTGATGCTTTGGAAACTTCACAAGTGAAAAGCAACTTGGTGACAAATAAATGCCTGAGAATCAACAAACCACAGTAGAGGGATATGCTTTACCATGTGGCAAGCAGAAAGAAATCCTGAGGCATTTTATTACAGATTTTCTAGCCATTTACAAAACCATATGGAATGTTGTTAATATGAAAATAAAATGAAAATGAAAGAAAGCTGGTAATCCTTCCGTGGTTAGAACCACATCTGAAACCATTCTATGTGATTTTGGAAAGCTGGGAGAATAATTTTTTTTGGCAGAAAAAAAAAGTCAGTAAGTTAGAATAAAAATTCGCTAACATGCCAATATGTAATAATATTTTTCAGTGCCTATCTCTGAGATTATTCATATAGTTACTTATTAAATTATATTTATTTATTAATTTGTATGATTATGATTTGTCATACAGTCCATCAGATGTTTAGATTGGATTTGACATTTTTATCTATCTATTGAGTTGGGTAGATGTTTAGTCGTGTTAAAAATATTATTGCAGGATGTAAGCTGTTGTGAGTAAAGCTGCCTTTTGCAATTGACCGATGGTGTTCAAGTGGTGTTGCAGATGTTTTGGGATTGAAGCCAAGACCTCTATTACTATTGGTACTATCTTTGCTTACTTTTGGCACATTTGTTCTACTTCTATTTGAAGGTCTTTGTATTTTGTGATTTTTCTCCAGTTCTTTTTCTTCTATTCCGCTGTCTCCAAATAATGCCATGTCCACTGTCCAGACTTTTTTTAGGTTTGTCTTTCTTATCAACAATTGTTAAGTCACGGGTGTTAGGTGCCAAGCGCCTGTCTGTTTGAATTCTAAAGTCCCAGAGCAAATTAGCTTCTTCATTTTCTATTCCTTTCTCTTTTATGGTTCCACGAGTTCTTGCTTCCAGGCAAATGCTATTTCTTAAATATCTTCCAATGCACTATTCTTGCTACTTTGTCATGCCATTGTAGTCAGTCTGTGTGATTTTGCCGCAGCTAACCAGGTGAGCTACTGTTTATTTGAAGAGACCACATTTGCTGTCTTCTCAATTCTAGCTTTGTATGCATTTATTTTTAAGGCTTGGTCTTGTGCTGCCAAAATTAACTCCTTGGTCTATTTCTTCAATTTTCTGCTCCATAGCCATTGCCAGCTCTTGTTATTATCTGCTTGGCCTGCTTTTTTTTTTTTTAATGTACTGGCCATGTAATACTTTTTCTTCCCATCTCTCTTTTCTGTTCATTATGGTCATAACCAGCCAGATGTTCAGACTATATTTTTGTCCACCTATCAAGTCCTTGCCAAGGACCTGGGATAGGCACATGTGGATGTTTGATGGTGTTAGAAATATTGTCTCAGGATATAAACTGTTCCGAATAAAGCTGTTGTTTGCAATTGATGGATGGTGAATTTGTCAGTGACGATGATGTTCAAGTGGTGCTCCAGTGTTGTTATTAATTATTTAGCATAAACCATGATGTGAGCTGATAGAAATAATTTGGCAAGCTGAGCTAGGAAGCACTCTAGAATGAGATAAATCTGGGGAAACTGTCCTTCATTCACAAAATCCCTCTCATGCAGAGAATTAACAGCAAGCTAGAAATTTTAGGGCAAGCATTTTAAAGAAAGGAAATGCTTCATGAAAGAAAGTATTTCAATGATCAGAGTCAGTAGACTCCAAGCAAGGATGGGGGGAAGAGGCTGGAAGGGGAATCACAAGGAAGCTAAAGAGGAAACACAGGGAAAAGAATGAATGGTAAAGTTAAGGAAAGGGAAATGTGAGTGATCACACTGCTTGTAACTGAAAAAGAAAGAGAGAAAACAATAAATATGGAAGTCATAAAAGATAACTGCCCTATAGATACAGTCCATATTAGAGTATGCAGATATTTTTATGCTTGTTTTCATGAAATGTAGTTTGTATAAAAGATGTCAGTTTAATTATTGGCTGTATTAGAAATGTAATAAGTAGTTAAAACCTGAGCCTAGATTTGGAATATTTAATATAGCCTTATTTTGTTACTGCCTGCCTGTATTGAAAAGAAATCTTTCAAAAATGATGTTAGCAGACCACAGTTCCAGTGAGTGGAAGATTACTTTCTATAGATTGTGTAGATCAAGGCAATACTTATCAATATTTTATATGTTTAATATTCAAGATGAATCCCTGTCATTGAATAAAGAAAAATTAAGGATGATCAATTATGTGATTTGATTCAGGCCATAAACTGGGGATAATAAATAAATAAGTTAGCTCATCAGACTTAGTGGGACTGAGAAAAATATGAATAGGATTTTATTGGCATGTAATTCTGTATAGTCTTATGGAAACCAATCTTGGCTGCAGAGGGAAAAACAGTTGAAAAGTAAGTTTTTTAGCATTTCTTTTATGTATTACATCCATTTGATTTAAAAAATTATAAAAAGAATTAGTCTATTATGTGCTCACTTATCTGGAAATAAGCTTCTACTTACCGTATTTTTCAGAGTATAAGACACACCTCTCTCCCCAAAAGAGGGTGAAAATTTGGGTGTGTCTTATACAGATGTAGCCCCACCCAGCCTCTCAAACAAAGGTTGAAAAAAGCCTGAAAAAAGCCTCTGAAACCTTCATTTGATAGGCTGAAAGAAACCCTCTGAAACGGAGGTTTGAGAGGCTGAAAAAGAGCCTCTGAAACCTCCGTTTAAGAGGCTGAAAAAAAAGCAAGGCGCAGAGCTCACAATCAACGAACCTATTGCTAAAGTTCACCTCTGGGAACAGCTGATTGGGGGTATTCTGGGCAGCCGATCCACCCCCAATCAGCTTTTTTCTTATTTTCTTCTCCAAAAACTAAGGTGCGTCTTATACTCCAGTGCGTCTTATAGTCCAAAAATACAGTAGTTACTTCTTCTTAGTTACTTTTGGGGTTGACATTATAGGACTGCATCAATAAAGACTGCTAGAAGAAGGTGACCACAAAGTACTTCAAGTTATTGTAATTTTTTTTTAGGGAACATTGAGATAAAAAGTTTAATGCTTCATTATAATATGTACGTTTTGTCATAGGGAACACAAAGGAAAAGTACATACTGAGTCAGAATGCAACATTAGATGGAGGCTGTAAAAATTTATAATAACAATAGTTAATTAAATTGGTATGCCTCCTGAACTGTCAATGACTCTTGGCAGTTCATAACAACAACAACAAAATTACAATAAAATCAAGTTAAGATAAAGGATGGGCAGTGTGATAAAACAAGAGATCTCATTTTCCCTTGCCAAAGGCCTGAGTGAAGAGGCAGGTCTCCATGGCTCTTCTAAACAACAGGAGTGAGGACCACTCCTGGATCTTGGGTAGTGACTGCTGCAGAGAAGATGCATTCCAAAGTCCCAGTAGTTGGTACTGTTTAACTGAAGGAATCTGAAGTGTACCAACCCTGCAGGGTTGAATCAACCAGGCAGATGCTATGGATACATGCAATTCCTCAAATAATCAAACCCAATGTCATGCAGGACAAAGAAGCAAGACCTCAGAAATAGAACTGAGGGAACAATTTTATGGACTAAAATCTCCCCCCCCCCCAAATAAACCCCAACCCAGATACTCATTAGATAGAAAATCCCTTTGTAATGGTAAAGCCCAGGTAGGGCTTGATTCAGTGTTATGCTTCAAATTTTTTAACAACTGGTTCTGCGGGCATGGCTTGCTGGGTGTGGCTTGGTTGGTGAGGCCAAGTGGTCACATGACTGGGTGGGCATGGCAGGGTGGTCATGTGACTGGGTGAGCGTGGCCAACATGATGTTACTCACCTGGCCCTGCCCCTCCCAGCACCTCCTCGCCGCTGGAGAGTGCCCCGTTGGGGACAGACAGCTAACCCTGGATGTCTTCCTAACCACATCCAGGCAGTTATGCAGCCAGTCTAGCTTCATGCCTCTATTTGTGCATTAGGCTAAGCTCAAAAAAAGTTGGGAAACCAGCTGTTACGGCTTAGAGAGCTGCATCACTCCGCAATCCGGCCCTTTGGGGATCACACATTAGCAAGTCTGCATCCTGGACACTCTCCTCCCCCTTTCGTGCAAAGAAATAAAAACCAATTTTGCTCTCTGGAACCCTGCCAAGCTCTCTCGGGTGCAGCTCCCCCAGATGTTGCAATACAGGCAGAATGCAGACTGCAGGTGGAGAGGAAGCAGACATCAGCTGCTTCCAAATGCGGAAGAAGAGACCAGCTGCCCCGCTCTCTTCTCCGCCCTATTTCTTGCCCCTTCCATCTCCCCAATAAACTGGGGATGGAGAGAGAGAGAGAGAGAGAGAGAGAGACCCTCTTCTGTCGCCCACTCGCCTCCCCAGCCTCTGTATTTTTGTGCAAGTCTTTCCACTGCTCCCTGCTCCGGCTGCTTCCCCTCGGCTAAAGCCCAGCAAAGGAGAAGTTGCTCTGTCATGAACGGGCAGAGACAGGTGGCATGGAGAGTGCCCAAGTGATGCTCCTGCACCCAGTTGCCCATGCAGAGATCAGCTGGGCCCCAGGGAAGGCAGGTAAGCGGGCTTGACTGTGGGTGGCGCATAGTAGGCTGCATGGAAGGCAGGCAAGTGAGCTGGGCCATAGAGGCCACGTGGGAGGCTGCATGGAAGGTAGGCAAGCAGGCTGGGCCGCGTGGTAGGCCGGCAAGCTGGAGGTGCTCGGGATTTGGGAGTTGCTCACAGGCTGATTCAGGGCCAGTCAGTTGGGCCATGACCACAGGGTGAGCACCGTGTGAGATGCAGCCGTGGCAGCAAAGGCAAGCAAGCTGGTGGCGGCACATGGTGTGGATGGTGGGAGGCAGCTAGCTAGGCTGCGACTCGCAGACTTACCTGGCAGGCAGATCAGCGCCACTCAGTTGGGGAGCAGTGCTTCAGGCAGGAAAGCTGCAGAGCAGAGACTGCACAAGTGAAGACCCACACATTAGAAGTGAGGAGTGACTGGGCGGGGCCGGGCCGGGCTGAAGAGTGAATGTCAAGTGAGTGTCGGGCAGGCAGGCAGGGCGAGTGAGCAGTGACCAGGCAACCAATTCGGGGTGTGGCCAGCCAGCAGTCGTTACCGATTCGGCAATCCAGGCCAAATG
>JANHFK010007237.1:0-11704 GCA_036250565.1 Sibynophis collaris
CCACAGTCACATGATCATCAAGCCATGCCCACCAAGCAAGCCACGCCCACAGAACCGGTAGTAAAAAAATTTAGAACTCACCCCTGGTGCACTAGTAAAAAATTGATTTCCTGTGACAAAAGCTAGCTTGCTTTTAGACATTTGGACCCTGTTTTGGGCCACTCCTCTTCTGGAATATATATCCAGAAAAATGCAAGATGAATAACCCACATGATGCATTTAGATCTTAATACTTAATATTTTCCATTGTTGAGTTACAGAATCCATCCCATTTAATCTGCATAAACAAAAACTTCTGAAGATTCCATAGCAAATCCAGATGTGTAAGAATGTCTTTTTTTCATTTTTCATTATGTAATATATTTTCATTTGGTTAGTGATCCAATTTTAGCAGCATGAATTTGAAAGGCACAAAAGGTTACAATAACGGTTTTAGGTTAATGTGCTGCCCATCTTAGACTTGGATAGCAATATCACCATAGAAATGTATTGATAGATTATGTTCCATCAGGTCATTCTTAACCCTAATTACCCAATAATTTTTCTCTATGATGATTTATCTTTAGCCTGGAATTTCAAGTCTCCCAATGATGCATTCCTAATGCACAGGCAAAGGGCTTGTGCCTATTTTAGCTTTCGGTTTGTGTAAAATGATTATATATTAGGTACGTACAAAGTTTTCAAAGTGTTGTTTTTCTTTGAATGTTCATGGGAAGGATTCTTTGAAATCTGTAGTCACTTCCCTGGCAAGAATTTCTGTAGTATGGTATACCTTGCTTTTGCCCACATGTACCATCCTCATCCCTTGCCAATATTTCATTGTTCCTTTAAATCCCATTAAATCCATATTTTAAGTAGAAAAATTAGCAAACCACTGATCTAGCAGATTGATTTTCCAATCTGTCAATAAAGTTATCGAACTTTGCTCATCTAGAACATTGTTTAACAAAGTACATAAATAATTGATGGTAGAAAATAATTGCTAAATTATTTAATCATAACTTATAAATCAAATCCACCTCAAGCATGCAGGTGTCTTAATTTCTCCAAAGAATTGTTACCTGCATGGCCTTTTTATATCTGTTCTGATGTTTATCATTCAAAATCAAGTAAAAAAATTGCTTCATCTACAAAAATATGTTTGGTTTTTTTAAATTTGTATGTTGGGAAAAAAAAAATTGGAAAAAAAAAATCCAAGTAAAAAATAAAAATTAGTTTCTAACTTTTTTAACAGAATGCATAAATCAATATACATGGCAAAATGCTAATAACATTGATGTTAATTCCTCCAGAATTAATCATGATCATGTAGATCATGATCCTACATCATGATCTTAGTAAATATATTTCTAAAGAGGTTTGCTTCATTAAAGATAAATTTAAAAATTGATGCCATTTCTTTTCAAAAGTTTTCAGCATGGCAATATATCAATAGGGCATTATATCAAAAACATTGCATGGTAGCAATTTCCCACATATTTCCTTCTGAATTCAAGAATGCAACATTTCCAACAAAAAATGTCACCATTATTTTATTCTGGTTCTGTTTTGCACAGTAAGAAAATGCATATATCTTCTTAAGTCTAAATGGCATAATAATTAGCAGTCATATTTACTAGAATTATTATTTGTTTCGGCACAATCCCGGAAAAGTGTTGTTCTTTTAAAATTTCAGTACTGAACACATATTTAAGATTCCTCCCTCTGAAATCTATACAATGATCAAACCCTCACTTTTGGTATATGTCCTTCATTTATTTTCTAAACTAATAAATCATATCTCTGTATGGAAAGACTGAATACAATGTACAGATAGAAAGTTTCCTAGTAGAAAGTTAGGATAGCAGGATACTTCAAAATTTAATTGAGAGCCAGGAAATATTTATAGCAATCTTGTATCAATTGTGAGTGACTCTGAAACTGGGCAATTCATCTTCACTGAGACTCAGCCCCATACGTGTAATAAAAGGATGACAATAATGTCTTCCCTTGATAGTGCTGTCCTCTTATTTGTCTAATTATGACATGAACGTTCCCTCAATAATTATTACTATATTTCATAGCCCCATGATGTTGATATTGCTTTTCTCCAGTCCTTAATAGAAGCCATTTAAAGTTATCTTTAGTTCTTCTAGTGTTAAAGTATCCTGTTACAGTCCCTTGTTCCCCAACACATTTTTTTTTTGTCATGAACACAACCTAGGGCACTTCATGGACAACATGAGGTAGTTAGGATGCAAGATTACCCAGTTGTTATTGATCTCTTAAGTTTCTCCGGCCCTTTGGTCACTGTTCCCTGTGGGAAATTTAGCTTGTTAGATGGACTGTTAGATTGACTAAGACATTATAGGTCCAGAAGTGGGATTATATACAAGAAAAGGGAAGGAAATAGTCACAATCCTACTTGCAATCCCTCCTCCATGCCTGCAACCTTTTAGATGAACTATTGCTCATCAGAGAACTAGCAATCTTTTGAATGCCCAATCTTTGTCCAAAATTAGCCCAACTCACAAATCCCAGGCATGGAATGAAGGGGAACAGGTCTATTAATGTATTAGGAATGCTCCTTCCCACTTCAACCTGTTACCTGTCATAGCTACAGTCTGTCAACCAGGGCATTTTAAAAGTGGGCTTAACTCTCTTTCTTTCTAACAAGTGCTAGGCTCGGGTTTAGAAATAGCCCAGCTGACAGAACACCTGTGTGGAGCACCTCTATACCTGCTACCTGTTATTCAGGCAGTTTAAAAATTAGATAAACCTTCTATCCATCTCCACTCATTACATATTAAGGAAAGAAATCACTAGAGTTTTTCCTCTTCTTGCAGATAATACTTGGTAGGAGAGGAAATGAAGCAAGAGGACTCTATTAATTGCTTTCCTTAAATTGCCCTGCATTAAAACAGTAAAGATAGCACCAGTCACCAGTCTCATTATGGTGGCAAAATAGATCCCAGCAGTCAGGGGAACATAATGCTAGCATACTTTTTTGCTAACTTAAGGACTGGAAGATAGTATGCTAACACCATCTGGCTTTACTTTGTATTCTTAAAAGGACTTTTGCAACAATATACACATACGTACTAATACATATCAGAATTTTTATCTTCAAGCATATTTATTACTCCAGTCCAAGGTTTTCTGATATAGAATGTTGGGGTTTTTTAATTATGATTATTATCAGAATATTATTGAATTCTTAGAATTACACTACAAACTGTAGAGAGAAATTCTTGGATTATGACAGTTGTTCAGAAGTGATTCAGTTATGTCAGTGTTAAATGAGTGGTACTTACAGTACAACCAGTCCTCAAAGTTCCAACCATAACAGCACACCCATGGTGACATGATTGTGATTTGGGGACTTGTCAACTGGCTTGCACTTACAGTGATTGCATTGTCCTGCGATTGTGATTGCCATTTGTAACGTTCCCTATTGGCTTCCAAAAGGAAAATCTATGGTGAAACCAGGAGTGAAGTTCATAAATCACTCCTGCCATTTTTTTTCTCCTGAGGAACTTGCTATGGAGAAGTTGTAGCATGTATCCACCTGCAGCACCCTTCCAGCCCACACTCTATAACACTCACCTGCACTCCATAGCATGTGCCTATCTGCAGCAACCACCCTACCTGCCTATAGTCTTTGGGTGTCCCCATGCACCTTTCCTGGGACTCCTGCTTCTTCCTGCTTAACATACTAGGCACTCCTGGAGTTATAATGGCAATCAGGACTGCATACATTAGTGGTCAGTAATATATAAAATGTGAGCAAACTCCACTCCCTACAAGCACTGGTGATATTGTCTACTTTGGTAATGAAATATCTGAAGAAAAACAACAAAGACCAGAGAGCACAAAGAAATCATAATCACTGTCAAAATATCTCGAGTTTCTTAATTCTGCAGTAAAGATAAGGATTTGTAAAAACATCTAGAAAAAGCATCCCATGGATCTACTATAAACATATGTGTATGAGTTCTGAGTATCTCATAATGGGATTCATGGTATAAAGGTGAGTATAATAGGGCTATTGAGGCTTTGAAAATGGTTGAAAAACACACAAGAAAAGCTCTTGCTCTACATTAAAGCATTCTGATTTTTTTTCTCCATGAGCTTGAACAAAGATACCCCTGATTATTGTAACATTAATGGGTTCCTAAAGTATGGGAACTCCCCCCCCCAAAAAAAGTTTTGCGGATCTGAAAAAGAATCAGCCTTTTTCAATTAACAGGAGACAGACGTTTGGTCTATGCCCGTGATGGCAAACCTTTTCTGGACTGAGTCCCCAAAGTGTCTGAACCCCCAAATGCAATATGTGCATGGCCCCTGCAAATGCCACCCATGAATGCACATGTGCCCCCTGCATGTGCTCTGCCCCTGCATGTGCTCTGCCCCCTGCACATTCATGCGTGGCCACCCCTGCACGCACCCCATTCTCACACATGCGCACATGGCCCCCGCACACACCCTGCCACCATGCATGTGTGGCAGAGACCCAACAACCAGTTGGTCGGGGGAGGCACACACAGATGAGTGGCAGAGCTGAACTGGGGCAACGGCTCGTGCCCACAGAGAGGGCGCATGCATGCCATCTGTGGCACATGTGCCATAGGTTTGCCATTATGGGTCTATGCAATGCCAACATGCTTCTTCCAAAACTTCCAAATCATACTTTCAATGTGCATACTCTAAATATGCACTCTGCCTCCCTTCTTCTCATGCTTAGATACTTATCACTCTTATTGGAAAGAACAGCCCACTGCAATCTGAATCACAGATTATCTTATTTCCACCTGGGCTCTATATCTTGTAAGCAGAACTGCTAAGTTTATAATTAAGGCAGTTGAGCTAAAAACCCAATACATTGAACTAATGGGAGTACCCTGTAATTTGATGCATTTATCTGATTGCTGATTCTTTGTATTACCACAAATGTATTTTATCACTGTATTTTATCTATTTTATCCTGGAATCAGATCATATATTTTATTTTTATTTTATTGATATGGTCATATGACTAATCAATAAATAAACTATTACTTATTTAGAATGTGCACTCTAGAATGTAAGAATTATCAAGCAAACAGTAAAGCTTTTAATAAATCAAAACTTTCAAAACCTTCTCAATGCTGATAAATGTTTGGTCTGATTCAAACAGCTAAATAACACAACCATTGTAAAGTGTAGATCTACAGTCTAGGGGAAAAATACTGCAATATAATTTGCCATTTGCAGTGAATGGCAGTTTTAGTAAACTTGTAGGCAGTTAGATCTCATTATCTGAATGTATTTTTTGCACTGATCTTAGGAAAAGATTGCTCCCTCAGTGACAAACAATTTCAGCCTCAGTTGCTAATGTCTTGTTTGGATCTCTTCACTAAGCACTTGAGAAGGAGAATGTGAACAGGAGGGAGTAGAAAGAAACCAATCAATAAAAAATAAAGCAAAAATAACCCAAGCTACTAGAAATAGTAGGCCTATTCTGTAATCTTTTCTGACCTCTTTTTATGTCCAACTGGGGACAAAATCACACTCCCAAGAATCAAAACAAATTTCCAGAAGGCCTTTTATGTTACAATTCAAAACTCTCATTATGTAAATTCAACTTAAAAATAATCAGGTATCACTATGAAGGTATATTAACTCCAACTGGTCACGTATGTTCCTATCTTCTTATATTTACTGCAGAATGTCTTTTCCAGACATTGCAAAATGCTTCCCGTTCCTCTTCCGGAAGGATTTCAGTTTTGTATAGAAAATCAAGATTTATTCCGTGGGGCTGGAGAAAAATCCAGTGTGAAATCTTGGAGAGTCAGTGTCAGGCAGTGTAGAGGAATATACAGTGATCCACCTTGGAACAAAGTAGGATACAGTATTCCTTTCTAGAACACAAGACTTTTTAAGCCTATAAAATTTATACAAAGTTATCCATTTATAGCTATAGTCATAAAACATCCGATCAAACATATAAAACAAACAATATGGCTTCTTGCACAATTTGTGTGATTTACATTTGCATCCCATGTAATTTCTGGGAGTCTCCCAATTGTCGATACAATAAATTGCCCTGGCCCAGCACCAGAAAAAAAGCCTGCTCATATCTATGGCCACAGATTATAGATTATTTTGTAAATTAGTTTTATGCCCATATCCATAAATAAGGAATTATGCACAGTCCCTAGCTTCCTCTTCAAAACACAACCTTTATTAACTTCTTGTTCCTTATCCAGAAAAAGATCTAAATACCTGTCAAGTAGCAATATTAGGCACCACAACAGCATATTTCTACTTGCTATGCAAGATCGCTGGCAAGGCCTATGCTGCAACACGCAAGAATGCAACACTGTTTTTATTAGCATCCAGATAGCCCTCACATTATGCCTTCTATTTGCATACATGTCACCTTTTCCAAAAATGAAGCCTCTATGAGACACCTGAATACAAAACTGCTTTGTTGGATCAGTGTTGTTTCGCTACAGCGAAGTGCTGGTTGACATTTTGTTTTGCTCCCTGCTCATGTGTAGGCTGAATAAATAAGTAATGTAAAGCTTGTAATCTATTTATAATTGGAATAGAATCATGATATGCTGCAAAACTAGTTTATGTGAAAAAGCATTTTTTTAAAAAACAGAGGTAGCTAATATAGGATACTTTTGTTATTCCTGAGAGCATACAATTTTATTCTATATCTATCATTGACCCTTTAAATTTAAGATGGTTTTCCAGCATGCATCAAGACATATCCAGCTACAGCCTAGTAGTAACACAAGATAGTAATAGGCTATTTCACTGTCAGATTAATTCTATAGCCTATTGTTAAAAAGCCAAAGACTTTATGTAATATATCTGCTTTCAGGAACTCTTCGGTTCATATCAGAACTTGAATAATATAAAAATGAAGAGTACAGCATTATGGCAAAGTATAAGGAAGATAAAAAAAATTGATCCAGAGCACCAGCTGACTTCAAAAACAGTTTATTACTAGAGTTTATGCATTGTGACAGAAATACAGTCTGTTCTTTAATTCCATGCATAAAATGAATTCAAGAGGTGAATAAACTGGGAGATGTAGTGGTTTAATAGAATCACAAATACATCAAGCAAAAGGAGAACAGGAAAAAAAATCAAGCTGGAAGTTCATCTTACAGAAACACAACTAGCTTTTGGGGACTTATTAGGACAGTTCTGACTATAAATCAGTTTCTGTACAAGTTGTTTCCAGAATTCTCTTGTGACTAATTCTTGTCTGGAATTAGATTTTAGCACCTAATATGAAGGCCTATTCATGTTACCAGAATGATACAGAAGCCATTTGCTTTCCAAAACTACCTAGTCAATCTCTCTATCAAACCATTAAAACAGGTATAGTGAGGACAGGAAGGTATGATTGGTTCTTTTTTTAAGATTGGTCCGAAATACCTTGGGACTGTATCATTGTTGAGGAACATTGTCTATCACTTTATTTCCATGAGAATTAAATCTTACAGCTCTGTATTACTTTGGTAAAATGTTGGTAATGAGAGATGGAAGGGTTTGAAAACCTTCTATATTCTGCTTTTATATCCTATGTACTCTCCCCATGTGATATGAATGAAGTGAGCCTACAATTCCTTTTTTTAATATTAGAGGGAGAGTCTGGCCATTTTGTGCACAGCGTCCTTGTGTTATTTAGAAGCCTGAACATTGGTTCCCTCCCTTTTGCTGTGACCCTTCCTGTGTTAGTGTTCTCCTATGCATGAAAATGATTGGGCTAAGCAACGAGGACACAACATATGAGAGACAGAAGAAGGTTAGGAAATTTAATCCCACAAACCTCTTCCTCCTCCTCCTCCTTATCATTTTATCTTGGGAGATCTCTGAACAAGCCCCCTTTTTTTCAACATCACTCAAATGATGTTATTTTCTGCAAACTATGTATTTGGTGTGAATGTTTTTTGGGGGGGAATCCTTTGTTGAGAAAGGAGCATGAAATGAATGAAACCTTTACTCATGCAGGTAAATGTGGTAAAAAAGAAGAGGCAACAGAAGCTGACACAATGTGAATATGATTAGCGGGACTTCATTAGAAAAGTGACATAGTGAATGTGCTTGACATCTGAAAGCTGAAATAGGACTTCTGATTACCCTTACTTAAATCTAGGAAAAAATACTATGGAGAATTTTAACGATGGTTTATTGCAAAAGTTATAGGTAGTTACCAAACTCTAAGTCTTAATTCATTAGTCTACAAATTGTACTAAACTCGAAATAATCAAGCTATGTTTTGCATTAGAATGATGATGTGTGAATATTTTTATGCTTCTCTTCTCTAAGCAATGAGATGTTATATGTGTATGGGGTGAGGTGTTACAGAAATATGGGGCCTTTTCTACTTAGATATGAACAAGTGACATACATGTACAGAAGAATTCAGTGATCACTCAGAATTTGTCAGAGGTAGATTAGGGATTGACAATGGGATGTCAAATATCATCCAAATAGATTTTTCTGCTGATTCAAGGGTGGGTATAAAACATGGTCATCCAGCAGTGTCAATAGCTTTATGCTGGTTAATGTTTCTATTCACTATATTATAGGCCTATTTCCCCTTAGGATCATTGCTGCTATTAATTTGAGAAAAGACTTGTGTACTTAACAAAGTAAATGTACATATAGCAAATGCAACTTCTTGATTTTGCAAAACATCTAAGGTATTTCAAGAAAAGTCACCAAATTGCTACTGAATTGATCTTTAACTATGACTCATCTGCAAAGTCAAAAGCTTACTCTCTACATCTACATATCTAATTGGAAGCCTATGAACTAAATCATAGATTCTCAATAAAGGAAGCTAAAATGATAAATAAAGCAACCAAGAACTAATGAGAGACAACATTCTTCTGTATTTAAATTGGAAAGTTATACAAACTCTTGTCCAGCATGCTGAGTGCTTTTCAAAAAGTTTTCATTGCAAATCTGGGTCAGGGTGGTTCAAATACTCTTTAAGAATGTACTTGACTGAGTCATTCCAATGGAAGCATATGAGATCTGCAATATCTAGACTGCAGTAGACCAGACCACCAGTAAGCAGCAACAAAGAGACTTCAGTATTTTCTTGCTAGTCATATAGTATATTCTACTTACAAACAAATATGTAGTATTTGGGCAACTAGGTTTCAGGGAGAAATAGATCACTGATTCAGCAACTGATGGTGACAATGAGGAATTGATGTTGGTAATTTATCTCCTGCCACTTTGACCAGCAGCAAATATAAGCAATAATTCACAAATAAGCCTAAAGTACTATTTAAAGACAATTTTATAGGAGCAAGCAATTCTTTTTCTTTGGCAAACATTGTAAAGGGATTATAGTATTATGTGGAAGTTGGCAATAGAATATATTTGAGCTTAAAAATTCAGTTTTAATTTAGAAGTGTTAAAACCTTCAGTCTTCTTCTTTTTTTTTTTTTTTAAAGCATATTTATCTTTGTATTCTCTGGATCTGAGAAACTGATATACACAGCACATTTGACTCTTAACACGGCACTATATTGCAGCATCTTCATTATTAAATCTGATGAATTTAAGACTTCGATTGAACTAAATTTGACTATGCATTTCATTTTAGACAGAGAAATGAAAGAGGAACTGGACTGCTGAGAAAGCAGCTCTAATTCTATTTTAGCTACCATCTTATAGAGTTTCCTCAGCCCT
Organism: Sibynophis collaris; assembly: GCA_036250565.1. NCBI lineage: Eukaryota > Metazoa > Chordata > Lepidosauria > Squamata > Sibynophiidae > Sibynophis > Sibynophis collaris. Next base: position 9,691 of record JANHFK010007237.1, read on the forward strand.
TTTACCCACTGAATAAATGCATAATATAGGTGTGATGCAGTCAGGTTTACCACCAGACATACTGCCCTTACCTTCAAGGACACATTCTATAGACAGGTGAAATATGTCTGTTGAGAGGAAAAAGTAGGTATACATTCTCATCCCACCATATATTTTCTGAATTGGTTTACAAATCAGGCTAATTTGTTATTTTTAATCCATGGTTCATGAAACAAGCCGTAGATTTGAATTTTAACCTGGCCAAATTTAAAAGAGGCTTTAAAAATTGCTTTTTCTTAAGCTTTGAGTTAGAATGAGCAGCAGATCCCATGTATTTGATTGGTTTTAATTGTTTTTGTTCCAGAGTTTGGAGTTTATGTGTATTTTATGACCATTTTTATTCATGATGCCCAGAGTGCTTGTACAGTTGGGCAGCCTGATAAATTACCAAATAAACAAAATATTGTGCCATGATTTGCTTAAGTATGATAGGTTGAAAAACTACAGTTGGTTGAGTTAATGGAAACCAGTGCCACAGTGGTTTGGTTCAGTAAAGAAAGACAAACAATCCAAATTGCATTGTAGAATCTGGAAGCATATGTTATGACTTCCATAAGGTAAAGGTAAGGTAAAGGTTCCCCTCGCATATATATGCTAGTTGTTCCTGACTCTAGGGGGCAGTGCTCATCTCCGTTTCAAAGCGAAAGTGCCAACGCTGTCCAAAGACATCTCCGTTGTCATGTGGCCGTCATGACTAAATGCCAAAGGTGCATGGAATGCTGTTACCTTCCCACCAAAGGTGGTCCCTATTTTTCTACTTACATTTTTTACCTGTTTTCAAACTGCTAGGTTGTCAGAAGCTGGAACAAGTAACGGAAGCTCACTGTGTTACGCGGCACTAGGGATTTGAACTGCTGAACTGCCAACCTTTCGACCGACAAGCTCAGCGTCTTAGCCACTAAGCTACCGTGTCCCTAGAATGACTTCCATACATGGACCCTATGAACTACATACCAAGTTCATTGGTTACAAATTATTTGTAAAATGTCACTGTGTTGTCATTTGTTCCCTTCAGCATGCTTCCATGTGGCCAACCAATGTTTCCTCCAGTGGACTAATGGGAGAACCTCCCAAATAGCAACAAAATATTTATTCCACCTACTTTGTTTCTCTCTCATTATTAAATGGGTGCATTATACTACAATGTGATGTCAATTTACTGTAGTGAACTACAATGAAGACACAATTCTGTGAATTTAGTCACATCTTTACTGGTGATCCCAAATCTTTCAGCCTCTACTTTTCACAGTGGGGTAAGAGAACAGTGAGGTTCCCATACACTTGTTCTCTTGATGGGTACTACAGCTCATTTTTGTATATGAGCTAAGCAAAGTATTACATTTCTTGTAATTATGATATATATTATTCTGCTTTAGTGATTTAAAAGTCTGAACTATACTAAATAGTAATAACATTTAGACTTATATACTGCTCCATAGTGCTTTATAGCATTCTCTGAACAGTTTACAATGTCAGCATATTGCCCCCAACAATCCAGGTCCTCATTTTATTGACCTGAAGGATGGAAGGTTGAGTCAGTCAGGATTGAACTGCTGGCAGTTGGCAGAATTTGCCTGCAATACTGCATTCTAACCACTGCACCTCAATGGCTCTGATTTTGGGTCTCATAATTTTATCTGCTTACTGGTCTTATGGCTTTCAGGAAACTTAACTCAATGACACATGCTGTACACATTTCATTTGTTTGATGTTTTGCACATTCTATTAAATTATTTCAACACAATGTAATTTTAATTATCAAGTTTTGAAAAACTAAACTAGTGTCAACTCTTCTTTATACAGTTTGATAAATGTGTCACTCAATTTATTTATTTATTTATTTATTTATTTATTTATTTATTGAATTTCTATACCGCCCCTTTCCTGGAAGGACTCAGGGTGGTTCACAGTCGATTTAAGACACAAAAAATACAAAAGTTAAAATATATTAAACATTAAATTAAACTAGACTGTT
>JANHFK010007238.1:12166-26058 GCA_036250565.1 Sibynophis collaris
TTCACCATTGCATCAGAATAAATACTACCTGTCTCACTCATGATTTGGGGGATAAGATAAAAGCAATGTTATGGGAATCCCAGCAGAAAGAAGCTATTGCTGTGCTTGTGCAATATGGAAGTGTAAATGGGAATATACTCACACAAAGTGCCATCCTAATCTATATGAAGTCAAAATCAAAACTATGTACTGATCCTGGTTCTGCATTGCTTAACAATGCAGACCTTTAACTGCAAAATAATATAATCATGTTATTTGGTAATGTAGTTTTCACTAAGTGTTATAGTCTGGGCACTCTTCAGTGACAGTCCTTTGCAGTAATCAAATAATGATACAATTAAAATATGAAAAATCTTTGCCAGTCAGACTGACTTAGGAATTGTGACTGATACTTTGCAAATACATTCTTTGCAATTTGCAGCTGAAGTTCCAAGGTACAATATATCTAAATTCAAGGAGCACCTGGAAACTGTAAACCCAAAGTTGAATCTCTAATCTCTAAACCAGGCTTTCTGGTTAATGTATTCATATAATGCTGCATTCAGTCTCACTTTGTTCACCTTAATCTTGCCTGTTATTCAACCCTGGCAATATTTAAGTGCTTTCTTAGTGTAAGGGAAAGAGTAATAGAAACGAATGTTATAAGTATATTTATGGCATCTCACTCTGAAGCTGTAAATTATCCTTATCTTTTAGTACTTTATGCATATTAGATAATATTGGAAACTGATCGTGCTACTTCTGGAAAAAAAGAACTGGAACCCTTGCCATCCAGTAAACTCAAGATAGAAGATGCGATCCTACTTGTTTTGGCTAAGAGGGATACCATGACTTACACTAAATTGATAGTATAGCCACAGAAATAACTGAACTAAGACGGTATTCTATCCATGCAATTCCAATGTAGGTCATCCTTCAAGGCAACTTAAACAAATTCAACCAGAGCTCTCTCAAGTTGCAACTTTCTCAATCACGTTGGCCATAAGTGGTACACTGAAGCTAGTATACAGTTTCCAAGGTCTGCTGCTTCAATGAATTGACTTTTTAAAAAAATGAAAGTTTTGCTACAGCTGTCTTTAAGCAAGAGGAAACACGGCATCCCATGTGTCACAAAAGTACAACCTTTTAAGGGCAACCTGTGCACAACTTCAAACATCCCCCAGCCAACCAGTAGGTTGTAAGGAACAAATGATTAATGCTCCACAACTAATGAAGGAACTAAGGAAACCATTATCTTATACAAGAAAGTTGGAAAGAAAGGGAGCGAAGCTTTCTTTTTTCATCCTTACAGATAGTTTCCTCAAATTTGGTGATCAACCACAATAAGAAAAGAGTGATCTAGGATCAGGTTTATGATCTTCATGGCTTTCCTTGTCTTCTACCAATCCTGTTGAAGATTTGCAATATGAAGAATCTAATCTCAGCAGACTTTATTTAGGTCTTTGCGCAACTTAAACAGCCAGGAAAGGCCAGCAAAAACGGTGATAGTTCTACTTGCAAAATCCTGCACTTAGAAATGAAAGTTATTATTTCAAGCCATTTTGATTCACTTCCTATACCTATAGCTACTGTAAGCTGAACAGTCACCTCTTGTATTGCATTAAGTGGAGACAAAGGGTTCTTTTTGTCAATCCTTCTTCAAACTTTAATTGCATTGCATCAAATGAATCCTATTTTTAACTCAGTCAGCCTTTAACACAGTGTGTGACCCATCTCACTTTATTTTCAGTACTACCAATGCTGTGTTCAGCTTAGAAAGGTTTAAGATATTTCTTTCACTGTGCTGGTCCTATTTCTGGCCTTAGCCTTTTATCTGGGAATATAGGGCAATGGCGATAATGCAAATGTGTTTAACACCCAAGATATACCGTACAACCTCTTATTTTTCCTCTCTTCCAACCAAATGCAAAAAGATTACAGGGAGATAATTTCTGTTTCCAAAGGGTAGTATATCACTTAGTTTTTTTCTTTGTTTCCAGGGACAGCTGCAGAATTTTCTCTCTAAATCCCCCTTTCCTTCTAAGCATTATTAACATTTCCCTGGTTTTCAATATGAAGATTTTACAATGGGCATTAATCTCATCCATTCATATTTTTTTTAAGAGACAGAAGGAAAAGGGAGCAGGGGATGAATTTTGCCTCTGAATTTCCTGGGCATGATGGTTTATTGTGCTATCAGCATCAGAGGCATCCCAGGAAACAGACTTGTAAAACCAAACCTTCTTAATTTGATGGCAATTTTTATGCAGACATTCTGAAAAGGCTAACTACACAGAAATGCAGAGCTGGAAAGGTATGTTTAAACCACTAAGTCCAAACTAAGAATTCCCCAACCGATGACTTGCCATTTCTGTCTTCCATATACACAATCATATATTTATTTCTAAAGCAGCTCTTTCACATGTACAATATGGTTTCTGCTAAAGTATTTATGCATTCATATCACTTAAAAATCCTTGCACCAAACCCTCAAACTTCTCAATATTTCGTCAAACCATTTATTCCAAAATGACTGCCGAGGAGAATTACTGCCCCACCACTCCACATTAGGACAATCTGTCAGTAAAATGAAGGAACTGCTTGTATCTCACACATTTTTAGATGTGAAAACATCTAGTGCATTTGGAAAAATGCTAGAAAAAATATTTAAAAGTTGTACACTGGGTTGCTGAATCTCAGGGTTCAGTCTGACAATTCAGATTATTGGGACTGATTGGATCTCAAGCAGAGGATAGAAAATGGGAGAAGGGGCAGGAGGGGGACTTCCTTCTGCTTGCTGTTATGTGAACCACCTTCCATGGTTATTACCCATCTTATATGATCCAATGAATTGGCATCAATTAAATTAATGCCACCTTAATGGGACCCATGAAGCAGGTCTTTTCTGCTATAGCACCAATAGTCTAGAGTGATTCCTGCCCCAAAGATTGAAACCATGCCCACCCTAATCTTACTTAGACAAGCCCTTAAGACCTGTCTCTTTTCCCACACTTTGCAATAATGTGGGTTGCAAACCCATTATCAATTATCTGATTTGTGAGATGATGATTGTTTTCTCCAGATGTTATTCTTGTATTTTGTGGATTGTTTTAATTGCTTTAATCTCATATATTGTATGTCACCAGAGCTATACTGGAGTTGGGTGGCCTATAATTAAATTAAATTTCTGAAGGCACTAGGCCAGGTAAGATTAGGATATTTGCTATTCTACAGAGGCTCTCATTTTCTTAAAAGAATATCTCTTAAAAACATAAATCATCTGATCCATTTTGTAAACTTATTAATACAAAGATATTAGTAGCCTACTCATATCAGTTATATTGTGGCTGGGCCTCGGTTTTGGCATGCAGAAATTCTTAGCTCAGTGATATGTTGATTATCATCTATGAACTGACTCTTTATCAATGTCAGTGAAAGACTGATCAATATTATTCCATGTGGTCAGAATTTAAGAATACATTTAAAATTGTCCTGAGTAACTTTTTATGTAATATAATATGTTTGTGTTGTTTTCTTTTTGCGTATGCCTGTGCTTTCAATTTTCCTTTTTATATATTAAAGCAAATACAAATAAATTAATAATTGGCCAATTAAATAAAAAACGTAAACAATATTTGGCTTGTTTTGTACGTCCTTGAATTTAAAAACTCTTACATCATTGCTACTGTTTCCTGTGTGAGTGGCATCATATCATATTTCAAATCAGCCTTCCCTGTGTGTATCAGGTTAATAGCTACCATTATCTTCTGCCACCAGAGCCAATAAACTAATTAACTAACATTGTGGACAATTATTTGAGATTGTAATTCATTGGAGTGTACAACAGGTTGACACAGGTAACTTTAGTTACATGAGAGAAGGAACACCTTATTCCCCATCACCTAAAAGTTTGAGACAGCTTTCGGTTAAGTATCTGGAAGAGGACTGAGGTGAAAATTTCACTTCAACCTTGCCTTACTTGACATTTCATAATTGATTAGAAAGAATCAGATCTAGCCCTGCTGCTGTATAAGATGAGTGTCAGTTTGTTTTAAGAATCATCCAGCTGCCCTTTTATCCTTATGCTTCTGAAATTCACTTCCCACTATAAAATCCTCCAGCTGGCTCTGTTTCCCTAAAGAGCAGTTTTGTGCTCGGTTGAGTGACAAGAGCTTCCCATTTGCTTCTGTGCATAATCCTAAAAACTGGTTGCAATATTTCTAAATTTAATTTCACATTTTACAGAACTTGCTTCTGTGATTGATTCCATTACACAGGAGAAACAGAAAATATAGAACAGGATGATAGAGCTTATCATGTGCTCGTTACTCAAATATGTCACTATCATTGTTATAGTGATGTGATGTGATGTATGCAATGTGAAGATACAACATGGCATACAAGCCGCAAAAAGGTTCATAGGGCAGCTTGCCTCCTAACATAACTAGTTTATTCCAAGAAATCAAAATTTGAATCTCAATGAATATCCCTCAACAGTTCAGCTTAAACTACAAATCATAATGATATTATTTCTGGATTGATATACTATGATATGTTTACTATAAATACAGTGCCCATGATTTACTCCATCACAGCTTTAGATGACAGACTGAACCCACAGGCTAACTTCACAGGCTGGATTTACACAACAACTAGCCTAAAAAGGATTGGGCCGTTTGTGGTGTGTGGTATCATGTGAACCACTGCCTATAACAGCTCAGTATGAACAACATTGTTCGTACGTTTGGCAACTCTACCCCTGCATTTGTTTCTTTATTCAAGTGCTAGGAAAAGTTGCAGGATCATATAAGATGGGCGTTTAGTACTGCCTGTTTAATTAACAATACTTAATCACTTGGGAAAATCAGTCCCTCTCAGCAGGAATGATAACAATGAATAGTTTCAAATCAGTTAAGTTTTAAAAAACATTTTGAGTAGTCTGTTTTCTAGTTCATGAAGTATAGTCAGAATTGTTGGAAAAAAGTAAATAGGCTTTCATTTCTTATAAGATCAAGAACTTCTAAGTTCTTAAGATGGTGGCTATAGATGAACTCCAGTAACGGAAGCTGTATGTCTTTCGACACCATTTTCTGGGGACCAGAGTGGGAGTGGAAAAAGATGCTGTTGGGCTCATCTCTATTTGTAGGCTTCCCAAATGTAATTAGATGGACATTTGATATCTATTCTGCCCTCCCTTGATCCTATTTGAAGTCAACACAGTCTTCCCTTCAAGACACAAATTTCATACACCTTGAGGCTCTTTTTGGATATGGTCAGAATCAAGGAAGAAATGCTACTGAAACAGTGATACAGGTCACATATTTCTCTAATTTTGGTTTGAGGATGTCTGACTCACCAGTCCTGAAGGACAGCTCCACGTAATACAACCTCTTCTCATCCCTAGCCCAATGCCCAAAGCTAGATAATTTGTATTTATGAACACAGGCTATTGAAGCGGTGCATCTTCTCCTGACACAATCTTTCTATGTCCGTGATGTATAGTGACACAAAAGCAGGTGCCCTCGTCCTATCGGTCACTTTTGGATGCACTTCAGACTGTGCCATCCATGTAATGAATATACCTGATTATGTCAAATACGTGTGGTTGTTCTCGCTGAAGCAAAATAGCTCTGCTTCAAATTGTACACTGCTTACGTGGCATATTAGAATCATGGTAGTTCCGCAACTTAAAGATGCTGGATTTGTCAGCTGAAAAGGGTGGGATCTCTGCATTCCAGCAGTTCGAGCCCTGGTACCATGAGCCCTAGTACTACGAGCTATCAGAGGGAGCTCCCATCACTCACTTCAGCTTCTGCCAACCTAGGAATTCAAAAGCATGCAAAATGCAAGTAGATAAATAGGTATCATTAATAGTGGAAGCAAGAAACTAACCAACTCCAGACCGGCCCAAACGTGAGGTAAACATGGAGTGACTTCACCCCCTGTGGTGCACCCTGGATAGTGCATGAGTGTGAACTGAACAAACTAGCAAACCTAGGGAGACGAACGACTACTTTTTAATAACAATATAGACTCCTGGTTTTCATGTACCAACACCATACTGTACATTAAATAAATAAATAACATAGCATATCAGGCAGATTACATGGGGAACCTAAAGGAAAGTACCAATATGCCTCCCACCTCCCCTATATTGTATATGGCTTCCTAGTAAAGCAGTTTACTTCCAGTGTCTGACCCATGTAGGGAAATAACAGAAGCTGAACCTCCATGGTCAGGATTGATAGAGAAACTTCACCATAAATCAAAAGTGGAAAGGTTCTACCCACAGATCAGATTCAAACAAATGGGTAAACCTACTCCTCCTCCAGCCATTGATCAAAGCTTATCTCCTCTTCAAGCCTGAAGAAGAAGGTGAAGAATATGGTTTCAGGCAGGGAAGTTCATCAGTGGCTGCACGTTAACTTCCCAGGTAGTAAACTGTTAGGAGAACATCACTAACTGATCTCAGTGAGGCATAGTAGTTCAGCTGTGAGGCCATACACAAGTAAACTGACATATATTACGCTGCCTTTTTTATTTCGGTTCCTTCAATTCACGGTTGACTCCTGGTGACTATCTAGACAAGTCCCTACAGCTTTATTGGCAAGGTTTTTGGGAAGTAATTTGCCATTGCCATCTTCCTAGAGCTAAGAGCAAGTGACCAGCTCAAGTTATAAGCTCACTTCATGCTTAAGGTGGGAGTAGAACTCACTATCTCCCAGTTTCTAAGGTATCAACCCTAACCACCCAACTGGCTTACAGATCGATAAACTAGTGGTCTACAATTGCCCACAGAAGCCTTAAAGCAGTGGTGAAATCCTGCGGGTTTTGTCCAGCTCGTGTGTGCTGGTAGCAGCAGTGGCACGTAGTTTGGTGAACTGGTAGCGGCGGCAGTGCAAGGCTTCACCCACCCACCCAGACATCGTTACTTCCGGGGTTTTTTTAAAACCCTCTGCATGCACAGAGGGTAAAAAAATCAGGCGTGACATAGGCATGATGGAGCGTGCACTTCCAAACCAGTAGGGAAGGTAAGTAGATTTCACCCCTGCCTTAAAGCCATCTCATTCATGAACAATATCATGAGGATAAAGCAGAAAAATATGTAGGCGGGTCATGTTTCATCTCTTGATTAAATGTGAGTGGGAAAAGAGTAGCTGCTTAGTAGTTAAGGCACCAGGCCAGAAAGTGGGAAACTGTAAGTTCTAGTCCTACCTTATCTAGGAAAGTCAACTGAGTGACCTCGAGCCAGTCATTCTCTCTCAGCCCAACTCACCTCACAGGGTTACTGTTGTGGAGAAAACAGGAAGAAGGTGTGTTGGCATGATCACTGCCTTGACCTATTTGTAAAAATAATAAGGTTACAATACAAATAAATAAATAAATCAAATAGCCCTTAAGCTAGTCTTTGTTGATTCAGCATACCTCTTATATTTGTAGGTGAATGATTTCATTTAGACCCAGCCTAGATAATGAGTACAAAATCACTGTACAAAAAATCGAAACCCAAGCAAGCAGCTTCTTGAAGGCTTTCCAGCACTACATCAAGGCAAAGTGTGCTTGCAAATATAGTATTTTTGTGTGTGATAAGGTAATGTGAGAAGTTCCTATTTTAAATGTGGTAAGATTTATCATCACAGTGGGAGTCACAGTGACCACAAGAGTTACTTGTTCTACCCCATAGGAATAAATTACAGGCCATTTTCAAAAAGAAAAGGAAAAACTAAATCTAAACAGGCCTGACTCAAGAGCCACTAATTAAATCAACACTATTTTTTCTAGATTTAGATGGTCTGGTTCTTCAGAATGGACTATTGGTGTTGCATATTCCATTCTTTTCTACTGGAAAAAAATATACAAAAAGTTATCACTATTTATATTTTATCCATGCTATTCAGTGGAGGGCAGAATCTTATCTTGGAATGGACTTTTAATCAAAATATTCAGCCCTCGGTTCAATCTATGTTGAAACAGACAATTTTCCAAGCCACTGAATTAGGTGCCAGACCCAAAGTTGTGGTCACTGTGCTTCCATCTAATCTACCCATAAACCACTCTCTTCACAAGATCTCTACCTGGGAATTTTAAAATATTTGTTTGAGTATACCAGCTATTAAATAAAATGCCAACAATTTGTACACATGTATGACCAAGATCATAATGTAATACTGTTAAGAAAGTTCTCGAGATGATTGTTTTTATGCATCATAAGAAAGAAGAGTTAGTGGTTGTGGAATTTTGTTTCTAAACTTCTCCCTTTCCCTCTCACAGAAGCAAAATAACCTCCATAGAGCAACCTCTAGTGTGCTCTCAGAACCATCCACTGTAGAGATTAAAGGTATCTACTGAGAAGAAAATGGTGATTATGATAAGACTTGAGACATAAAGAATTGACAGTGAAGTCAATCCAAAGAGTTGTTTTCCAGGAAAGACTGAAATATATTGAACATTATGTCATTGAAGCAACCACGGATATCAATGTAGAAACTATAACTCATTTGTGTTTTTACCATGTCTAAAACATACTTGTGTCTTTTGCAGTGTAAGATCTGTTCTCACCCACCCATCCACCCCCTTTTTGAAGAAATGATTCTAGCAGATAGAAACTGAAGATCATGGTATGTTGCTATGGCAATGTGCATTTAATCTCACTGTTTCCAAGGCAACTGTAATGGCCCATTCTACTCCTTTAAAGGATGTCAAAGGTAAATGAGACCTGATTAGGCAAACAGGGACAAGAGTCAAAATACTGATAGGCTACAAAACCTAGAAACTGTTTTATCATTAAAAATAAGCTACCCTAAGACAAGCGATGGGGGCCTGTATAAAAAGCCACATTTGATGCAATTAAAATAAACAGAAACTATATCTGAACTACCATAGCATCTTATTGTTATAAGTTCCTGGCTGAGATAAAACATTACACTGACCAAGAAGACTTTACTTTAGAAGATCTAAGAGCAAAAAATGACACATACACATACCTAGCTGGGAAGAGAGATTGGTTTCCAAGGAAGAGTCTATGCAGGTAACCTGTAATTGTAGAGTTGGTGTCAGGAAATGAAAAGCTCAGAATGACCTGATGTTGACAAAGGATACTGAGAAGAAAGGGGGCTTATTTAGATATGTTCCAAATTAAAAGAAAAGTCTAGCTTCCTTATGGACAGCAAAAAGCTAGCTGGTAGGAAAGGAAAGACAGATTTTCTCAACTTGACTTGATCTTTTTGCTCTTAGATCACCAATAACAAAAGTATGTGTTTCATTACACAATTGCATGGCAGGATGAAGAGGTTGAATTGAAGCTTGAGACTTATGAAAAAATGATCAGAAAATACCGTCTCACTCTGAATGAAACTAAATGTCCAGGTCAGATTAGTGCACTTTAGAATACTAAAGGAACTTGCTGATGGTTTGGCTGAAATGTTATTTTTGAGAAATTTTGATGAAGGAGCAAATGATGCTGTTACCTTGAAAAAAAGAGGTAAAAGGAGGATTTAGTGCAATAGATATGCAAACTGGCATCAGTACCGGAGAACATTCTAGAGCAGAACATATAGAGACTGATGTAAGCATCATGAAAAAATGGTATGATAATTATTAGATGTCAGCATGGATTTTTTTAAAAACAAGTCTTGTCAGATTAACCATATCTGTTTTTTATCTTTAGTAGATTGTAGGCATGGGATAGTTATAATAAATCTTGATATCAGGAAAACATTTACTTCATATTGATGATAACGTTGTCTTTCAAAAAATAGTGAGCAGTAGAGGACTTGCTGCCTTGGATTTGATCCTTACTAACAGGGGATTGAAAGTATTAAAACAAGTAAAACTTTGTGTTGTGACCACACTTCGTTAGAATTCAAATAGGTTGGTTAAAAAAAATAAAATATAAAGCATGGATTTTAGGAAAACCGTTTTTTAATAAAGTAACAGAAATGGTAAGGAAGATATCTTTAAGGAAGAAAACTTAAAGATACGATATTCTAGCTAGCTAGGACTTCTAAAAAAAGTAATTAAGGATTGCACAATATCAAAAAACAGTATGGAAGAAGAAAAACAGGAGACATTTCAACACATTGATGCAGTTGAACAGGCAGTTCATAAAGGAAATGAAACTAAAGAAGAATGTTTATTAGTAAATGAAAGGAAGGGTTTATGATCAAAGAAGCTCTAACTTTAGCCTAGAAATGTAGGAATGAGGTCAGGAAGGCAAAGGCAGAAAATGAGGTAAGGCTAGCTGGAGAGACAAAATTGAGCAAGAAGGATTTCCCCCCCAAATATGTTAATAAACAAGAAAATGACAACAAGTGGTGGGTATCCTGTTTGTTTAGAATGGACAAATGTTAACAGATTACCCAAAAAAAAGAAAAAGAAAAGCAAAGAAACTCAACTATTTTGTTTCTGTTTTTTACAAGGAAAGAAAATTGTGATTTGAATAGTGCAGACTAGGAACAAACATACCAGAGAAGGATGCAGATTACTAAAGAAGTAGTAAAGTCCTAGCTAATTGAATGCTTTAAAGGCCTCAAGCTTGGTGAAATATATCCTAGAATAAAGAAGGAACTGCCTAAAGAGCTGTCACATCCTCAGTAAATTATATCAGAAGACTGTTAGAGACCTGGGAAGATGCCAGAGGGCCGGATAGTAAATGAAGTCCCTTCTCTTCAAGAAAGTAAAACAGAAGATTCCTGTAATTACTTAGCACTGTGTCTAACATTGATTACTAGAAATTTACAGTATGTATTACAATAGACTGTTTGTAAGCATCTTGAAGAGAATGCTATGATCGTTAAGAACCAAAATGGCTTTTTCAAAAATAAGTAAGGTTAAGACAAATCATGTAACTTTCCTTGACAAGGTAACGACTTTAGTGGACAAGGAAAATGCTGATGTAATCTACTTTGATATCAGCAAAGCTTTTTACAAAGTTCTACATGACATTTTGACTAAGAATCTGTTAACAGTGTCACTTGAGTGGCACTACAGTAAGGTGGATTCACAATAGTCTGGCTGATCATACTCAGAAAGTCAGCATCCCTGGCTATTTATCAGGTTGGGCAGCAACCACATGTGGAATTCCACAGAATCAGTCATTCGGTCAGTATTACTCAACATTTTTATTAATTACCTGGATGATATATATACAAAATATACAAAAGTATGAAGGCTATTGCTTGGCGCATTGTAAGCCGCCCTGAGTCTTCGGAGTCTTCGGAGAAGGGCGGCATATAAATCAAATTTAAAAAAAAAAAAGTAAAATATAAATGTAGAACTGCATGGCTGAAACTGGAAGAATCTCCTTTCTTTGGAGAAAATTTATGTATATTACAATTTTACAACAAACAAATTGCTATCTATGAAAGGTTTAGACCCCATGTAGTACAGTACTTAGAAAAAGGATGTGAGGAACACAAACATCAGAAAATAAAAACAACTAATAGCAACATCAATAAAAAACTTAAAACTTGGTTTATAAATAAAAAGTGAGATAATAAGAGAAATAGGCTTTGCCCCATTGCCACTTACTGCTCCCATGCATAAATATTTTTTTCATAAATTGTCATAGATAGTAATGAAATGCTATTTCTTGTTGTCTATCTTTGTCCTTTTGCTGCTGGGTATTCCAAGGATATCTCATAACTAAACGGAACTGGAAATAAGATAATCTATACTTTTTTCAAGTATTCTTGCCCTTATTTCATAATTTTCCCTATTTTTTCAGAGTAATTTAGGATGCACAGGAGGGGTAGATAATTTTATTCACTAGTATTAGTTTGGCTGGCAAAAACACCAATGAACACAATACAGTGATTGCAAAATGCCAATTTGGAATTGTGGTGTATTCTTGTCACTGTTCCATTCTAGAAGTAATGCCCATAGGAAAGCAAAACACTGTGAAGTGGCAGAAACTATGAGTGTCTAAACACATCTCAGAGAGTTCAATTAGTCAGAATGTGTAAGATACTGGGTAATGGGAAGTGTTTTCTGGCATACACCATCAGCATAGCTAACTTATATTTTATTTATGAATTTCAAACGTTCAGTGAAAATTATGGGGTAAAATATGGTGTAGAAAATGTGAAAAACAGCAAGCAATAAATGGTCAGAACACAATGAAGCAACAACTTACACCCAACTATCTTCACCTCTGTACCATTAAGGGGAGATCTCTGTACCATTAAGGGTCCTACCTGAATGCCTGTTCTCAGTGCTTTGCAGAGCATTCCACTAATGGGTTGCTAAAGTCAGATCTGCCTGGAGACTGAGTCATAGATTTTGGCCACGCCTCCTGTCTGTCCTTCATTATTCCAGTTTTCAGCGAAGGACATCTGCAAGAGAAGCTCCGGAACAAGTTAATCATGGCTCCAGACCTTGGCACATTCCGGGCGGGCTGGAATGCTCTGCAAATCATTGAGAACAGGCGTTCAGGTAGGACCAACACCCCTTCTCCAGTGCAGTTTGCAGAGCATTCCACTAATGGGACATACCAAAGCGACAGTTCTAATGGTGGGTAGCCAATGGGTCTGGAGCCCCCGAGGCCCTATGCACCTGTTGTAAGACTCTCCTGCCAAATGATGCCTCGAGGCAAACACATCCAATTTGTAATGCCTAACGAAAGGCGATAGAGTAGTCCAGGTGGCCGCCCTGCAAACATCCTCTAAGGAGGCTTGCGTGGCCCAAACAGCGGTGGTAGCTGCACTTTGAGTGGAGTGCGCAGCAATGCGCCTAGGAACTGGCAGAGCCCTGCTTTCATAAGCCATAGCAATAGTCACTCTCAGCCATCGGCCGATGTTGGATGAGGACACCTTGGAACCGAGAGGGGTAGGTTGAAAGGATATGAACAGAGCCTCAGATTTCCTGTTGGTCGCAGTCCACTTGATGTAAATCTTGAGGGCCCTCCTCACGTCCAGAATGTGCCACTTCCTTTCCAAGACATGGGAAGACCTTGGACAGAAGTTCGGCACAAATGATTTCCTGGGCCCGGTGGAACCAGGAAATGATCTTAGGGACGAAGGACGGGTCCAGCCTCAGAACAACTCTGTCTGTATGGAAAATGCAGAGATCAGATCTAACCGACAATGCTGCCAGTTCTGAGATGCGGCATGCCGATGTGATGGCAACCAGGAACACCACCTTGAGTGTGAGGTATCTGAGGCTCAGAGTTCATAAGGGTTCAAAAGGTGTCTCAGTCAAAGCCTGCAGCACGTTGGGCAAGTCCCAGGTGGGATATCGATGGACAACAGGCGGCCAAACATTACTGACGCCACGCAGGAACCTGTGGATGACAGGGTGGTTACCTGACAGAACAGTAGACAGAGTCGCGACCTGCCGATGTAGGGTGCTGCATGACAAACCTTTGTCCAGACCTTCCTGCAGGAATTCCAGCACCTGTGGAACAAAAGCTGAGACAGGGTTTATTGAAAGTCCTGAGCACCAGTTGGCAAAGATGGCCCAGGTGGAATTATATATGCATATAGTGGATGGCTTTCTATCCGCCTGGATGGTTTGAATCACTTTATAGGAATACTTATCTTCCCTCTGGTATGCCCTCTCAAGTCCCAGACGGTCAGTTGGAGCCACTGTGGCTTCTGATGGAGCAGGACTCCCTGGCTGAGTGAAACCTATGCTGGAGGAATCCTCCACGGGGGTGACACTGACGGATTCATGAGGTCTGCGAACCACGACCTCCGAGGCCAATGTGGAACCACTAGGATGACGTGTGCTCTCTCCGAGATGATCTTTCGCACGACCGCTGATATGAGAGGCAGAGGTGGGAAAGCGTACAGTAGTCCGGGCGGCCATTTGCTCCGAAGAGCGTTGGCCCCTTCCGCTCCCTGCGATGGAAACCTCGTGAAATACCGAGGAAGTTGGGTATTCATGGGAGTGGCAAACAGGTCCACTGATGGAGT
>JANHFK010007238.1:41199-52131 GCA_036250565.1 Sibynophis collaris
AAACTTAGATACTGTATGGTTAGGGGCAAGATGCAGTCACTGATTTTTAATTCTTATAAAATAAAGTGATGAGGATATATGTGCAGTGCAACATGAATGAATGGTATGTTTTCTCCCTCCCCCCTTTCCCCTTAAGCCTTCTTTTCTCAAATTTTAGGTTTTCTCTTACATAAGAAGCAAAAGTTGGAAAAATCCAGTTGATAGAATCCATCTAATGCAGGAAGAACCATTGATAGTACTTTTATTTATAAATCACTAATGAAGAGCTAGAAACACTGGTGGGAGGGTTAGTTCAGAGTTATTATTTTATATACCCTTTGTCTTCTAAAAATATTGAGTTTTTAATCTTTATTCAACTGTTGCCCAGGCTTAATAATAATGTAGCTCAAACATGTTTGACATTGACAACATGACTTGAAATTTTCTAACATGAATGTATCTGATAGTATACTAGAAAGTAACTTTAATATATTGGAAAAAAAGTTGCTCTTTGATTGTAACACTTTGAAACGGGATTATAAATAGCTAGGTTGTTTCTATGCCTTCAACTTTTTTTCCAGCTCCTATCATAGGAGCTGCATCTGAAATTGTGAGCCCATCAGCTGGGTAGAGCCAAGGAACTAGCCCACATATGAGATTTTGTTGACTGTTGAGGTTCTGACATTCATAGGCAGAAAAAAGATTTTTCATATAGTACAGGAAATTTCTGATTCTAACCTATTTTCTAAATCTTTTTTTTTCTTTTGTAAATTCCAGCCTTTGGCAGAATGAATACTTGTTGTTTCTTATTTATAATTCCCAAACAGCCATGTCTGATTTCTGCCACAGCCATGTTATATACAATGTCTTGCATAGAGATAATATATGCATGCAGGAAAATCTGATGTGGAAAACAGATTTGCCTTTCTGCTAGGATTGCTGATACAGTTGCAGTTTTTTCATTGAGACTGGAAATATAGTCTGATTTAATTAATTGATTTCAATGTAGTTGGCCATTTGCCATCCTTTTTGTCTTCTAACTTTACTTTTGAGAATAGTGATCTTCAGGTCACTCAGATTCTAAATACAGCTCCAGCCTGGTAAGCCTGAGTTCTCCATGCATCAGGTTTATGTCCCTGTAAATGGACAGCAACCCTGTGAGGTGGGCTGGACTGAGAGAGAGTGATTAGCCCAAAGTCACCCAGCTGGCTTTCATGGTTGGGACAGAACATAAACTCATAATCTCCTGCTTTTTAGTCTGGTGCCTTAACCACCAAACCAAACTGGCTCTCAGTTTATTCAAGTACACTTAGTACTTTAATTCTGAATAGATTTGCGTACAGTTTCATTGGAGGATTGTCTTATAAACAGTTTTAATAGGATGTAAACATCAATGAACATATAATGTTCTGTTCTGAACTGGGGGAGCTCTTTAGGCAGTGAATCATGCCATATCACCTCATGAATGGATTATTGGAATGGGCTGCCCTTGAAGACCACTCAGAAACTACAAGTAGTTCAGAATGCATTGAATGGGCAACATTGCCAGGCCTTGTTGTGTCTGTGTGACCCCACTGCTTTGTGAGCTGCACTGCTTACCTGTTTGTGTTCTAGGTGCAATTTAAAGTCCTGGTTGCTACTTATAATGCCCTTAATAGTATAAGGCCAGGTTATTTATTGCAGGGGTCCCTGAGTAACCCACTACTGGGCCATGGGCTGTTAGCCACCGGGCTGTGTGAGTGGCTGGCCAGTGCATCACACATACCCCCCCACTCATGTTATCATCACACTGATGCCCTGTTTGCATCACAGGTGTGGTTGCAGCCCCATTTGCTTGCTCGTGACCCCGTTTGTGTGTGTGCATGCACCTGTCCCTCCCTTTCCCTTTGGACCACCAACCCAGAAAGTTTGGGGAACTCTGATTTAATGGACTGCTTCTCTCCAGTTGTTTATGCCACCCTAGTGTGATCTGGCATACATGGGCCCCATTACTTAAGCTACATCATCTTGTGAGGTCTTCTGTGTCACAGTGTCTGTTCTCTGGAATAATATCCCCCCACCCCCAAGAGCTATATGGTTTCCATTCTGATGACTTGCAGAAAGCTATTGAAGACCTCTA
Organism: Sibynophis collaris; assembly: GCA_036250565.1. NCBI lineage: Eukaryota > Metazoa > Chordata > Lepidosauria > Squamata > Sibynophiidae > Sibynophis > Sibynophis collaris. Next base: position 43,298 of record JANHFK010007238.1, read on the forward strand.
TCATCCTAGGCTGTGGACAGAATGAAGGATACTTTATTTCATTTCCCCCCCTTAATTGTAAACCACCCAGAGTAATGGGGAATCAAGCAGCCTATAACTTGTATAAATAAAAATTAATAAATAGGACATTTGTGCATATAAACAAAACTTTAGGGCTAAGTCTGATCTCACTTTAAAAATCTACACTTATCTTTCATGTGAGTGTTCAAATGATTTATATGAGATTTCCCCTAGTATAATAACTACCACAAGAACCTTCTGAAGTGGTTTGGGCTGAGAATGACTGGCTCAAAGTCACCAAGTGAGCTCCGCAACTCCATAACATCCTCAAGATTATACTATGTTCATCTCAACCTTACTGAGCGCACTGGGGCTTACTTATGAGTAGACCTGCAAAGTCCTAGATACGGCTGGCCTAATTTATTCTGTTCCTGAATAGGAATATTCTAAAATTATCTGGCAATTCAAATACAAACCCAGCAATTTCCTGTTTCAGCTGTATGCATAATTGAGGCAAATAACAAAAACAGGCACTGATACATTAGTGATGCATCTGTCATATGGGGATAAAAGTCATATTCTGCAGGATACAAACAGCTGATTCACATATTCCTTTCATTTGCTATGGTGTATGCTAGTATATTTAGGACACAGTAAAGTGAAGAGGATTCATTTGCTAACAGTCACAGTGAGTTAATCTTGATTCTTTTTCTTTACTTTATTGTTTGTGCTAAAAAGCACCAGGATGGCATCGAGCAAATGCTCCAAAGCACCTGAGGGCAGGACAAGAAGCAATGGGTGGAAACTGATCAAGGAGAGAAGCAGCTTAGAACTAAGGAGTAATTTCCTGACAGTTAGAACAATTAATCAGTGGAACAACTTGCCTCCACAAGTTGCGAATGCTCCAACACTGGAAGTTTTTAAGAAGATGTTAGATAACCATTTGTCTGAAGTGGTGTAGGTTTTTCTGCCTAGGCAGGGGGTTGGACTAGAAGACCTCCAAGGTCCCTTCCAACTCTATTATTCTATTCTATTCTATATATAAAAAACTGCATTTTTGTACCATTATAATGTAAAAAAGGGAACCTGAGCAGAGGCTATGTAGGTGAGGGATATACAGATATAGCATTGGTTTCCAATGGCTAAGATCATTTGGGTCAAGGACTTTACCCTAAAAAATGTTCTCTTTTTTCCTTATACTTGTCATTAACTTTTACAGCAGAAATGCGAACTCTGCACTTAAGAACATTTGTTAGGGGTGTCCTTAACACACGGTGGCCAAATAATTTTGACAGTAACAGTTCCTTGTAGTGGAAAAAAGCACAATATAATGGATTTTCAGAGTGGGGCTAGCAGTTGAGAATAAATACATTCATGCCAAAGAGCAATAAGCCAATTGGAGATTTGTGGTCATATCTTTCTTCCAAGATTTGGTGATTAGTATTTATCTTAAATAATGCTTGATGCTTACTATTGATGCTTACTAGACAAATGGATAGATAGATGAGCTATGACAAGCCACCAACATGTCTTTTGAAATGCCAAATGGCCCCAAGACTGAATGGTTGTTGGTCATGTATTTTAAAGCAGCGAACTTAGTACCTTCAGGTCCACGGATACCTAATGTCCACATTTCATCTCTTAAAACTTCTAAATGCCCTCCCATTAGGTCTTGCTTGCTCTGAAATACAATTTTGGCATATTTCAACAAGCTTGTAATTACTTAATTTGTTGAGTTTCTTAATCAGAGATGTGATGAAAACAGGGAAACACTGTTTGCACGAAGCAAGGTAATATTTAAATAACTAGATGCATTTCCCTAAAGTTACTGGTACAATTTTGAATCATTTTTATTTATTGACTTCTGATTCTTGTTGTTTCTGCACTGCTCATGATTCTTCCTATCTCTTAAAGTGATAAGCATGTCAGTCAAAGACAGATGACACTATATATGAATATGTAAATATTTGCAAGGCCATGTCTATTATTGTGGAATGTGAGGGTTGTTCCAAAATTATGTGGTTCCATTATTTCTGCACAGGCTCCAAAGATGGAGATATTTTGGAGGTTAATATTACTCCTTGTCCTACCCTACCTTGCCTTCTCCACAAAGGAGTGTCTTACAGCGTCAATGTTACATTTTCCAGTAGTAAGTATAATCTATTAATTTTGAAGTACAAGATTAATTTCCCAACCGAAACTTTTTCAGAATGTTTTCAGCATTCATAATGGGGTTATTTTCATTATTCCAAATGTCCTACACATAAATGCATTCATTTAGAACAGTTACATAAAAGCAATTTTATATGAAACAATTTCACTGAGAATCATTATTAGCAATCAGCTATACATAGTTTTAATGGAGTTCATAGACAAAAACCCATGACAACTCTATGTAGAACATGATTTTCAATGTTTCTTTTGTTGTTGTATAAATGTTTGTTCAGGAAAATTGCAAATGGCTGTGATTTTCTAGTATATGCACAGTACAAAATGAGAACCACCACAGTTTAATATGCAGTGGGTTTTATTTATGGAAGTGTTTTCTCTAAGAACCTCAGAAAAGGGAAGTAAAGCAGAAAATTCATCATCAGTGAGACTTACTGATCTGCAGTGCTATAAATTATAAAGCAGTTGGATTAATGGTTAGGAAAGGAGGCAGACTGGACATGGAACATTGAGAACACTTCCTTATTGTGAAATGCAGTGTTGTAGTCTCCATTCCTATGTCCTATTAAGATTAATCTCATTTTTCTTCCACAGAAATTGAAAGCCAAACCAGCAAAGCTAAGGTGTTTGGGGTAGTGATGTTCGTAGATGTTCCTTTCCCACTTGAAGAGCCTGATGGATGCAAGAGTGGGATCAAGTGCCCTATCCTTAATGGTCATTCTTACAACTACTTGAACAAGCTGCCAGTAAAGAGCGAGTACCCATCTGTGAGTTTCTTAGAAGACTGATCTCTGTACTTGGAGCTCCTTTTCATGGGTCTTCATGCCATTTATGAAATATGATGCTCATAATTGACCACTTGGTCCTACTTTGGCTTCTTTTGCAATGAGAATGTTTAAGTCTGCAGAGATAGGGTTCCATTTTCCAGGGAAAGACCATTAGTTCACATATTTGTCTAACTTTGCGAAAGTACAATTTTTAAATTATACAGATTGTGGAAGATTTCATACAGTGCTTTTTTCCATGAAACCTTCCCACGTTTAGAATATCAGCACATTGGGAGGAGACAAGGAATTGTTAGGACAATTAGGACAAGAATTGTTTCTATAACATGTTCAGCTATATCTGCCCTCTGCAGTCTGAAATGATCTATATGTAGTCATATAGCTCATTATATTATGAATGTGCAAATGTGATTTCAGGCTTCACAAAATAATGATCTCGGTTGTTTTATCCCTCAGAGCAAGGGGTGCAAAATATAACAATTCTAACAAATATTCAAGGAATACATTTATTCAGAGAAATTTGCCATGTTGGCAAGGGAGGTCTGAGTATGATCCCTACTTTCAAACATACATGAGAAAGATATGAAACCTATTTCGAGTTCAAGTTAAATTCACATATGGCATTTTGTAATTTTTTCCTCCAATAACCCCAAATCTTAATATCTGAGGATCAATTATTTTCATTACTTTCCTTTTTTTTTTCTAGATTAAACTTGTTGTCAAGTGGGAGTTACTTGATGACCAAGAAGAATTGCTGTTTTGCTGGAAGATTCCGGTTGAAATTACCGGATAAAAAAGCCATTTCGCCTTCAAGGGTTACAGAGGATGGAAGGCGGGGTTTGATAAAGACAAGTAAAATATTTTGCTACATATTTTGCATTTCCTGTTTATCCTATAGTATCTGTGCAATAATTGTTCTCAGAGACATAGTCTAGATGAAGAACAAAATGGATATCTAGAATAAACAAATTGGTGGATATCTTGCTGTAACTCAGGGCAATGTTTGTTATAATTGAATTCCGGAGGATTTATATTGCTTGAGATAGAATACCTACCACAAACATTTCTTCTAAAAAACACCTGGCCCAGCAAAATTGATTACTGTGTTTCTATCTTTTCAGTGCCTCTTCTAGTCAGATGCTGGCTGCAAACTTCTATCTGCTTTCCCCCTTCCTCTTTATATCATAACCTAAAGTATTTTTTACAACTGCAGTTGCCACCTGGAGCCAAAACAAGACAGGATAGCCACCTTTTGTGACTAGTTCTGTAGATATTATACTCTCAGATGCCAAACCAAATGGCACTTGATCTCTATGCAGAAATAATTTATGTTAATCATTTTGCACTATCTTGTAAGTAATTTAAAGTTGCTGTGGGGTGTATTCCTAAATGCAGTCAGCTTTTGTAACTGTTTCTAATAAACCAGCAGAATTAAACTTTCTCTCTCTTTTTTGATGATAGTGAAAATATTTGCTTATGATAAAAAGATTCCTTCGAGGTGATTTTGACATCCAGTAATTACATGAACATACCCATTTAGTTCTCTTGACAACAATATAGACATGGTTTGTATTGCCTCCTTCTGAGACACTCTCTTAATTTTTCAGTCAAGCTTACAGCCCTGGAAAATTAGATTGATCTTCCATCCAAAACTAGCCCTGCTAAGTTTTTTTTGGTACCAGCCATAGTTAGCTAAATATAGTCTCCTAATACTCTAAAGAGTATCTTATATATGTGAATGATGGTATGGTGGTACTGGGACTGGAAGCTATACTATAGAATGCTTTCATTTGTTCAATCTGTAAAAGTATTTTTTTTCCAAACTAGTCATCTCTCTTCTACTTGCTGAATCAACAGGATCTGCTACTTATCTGGTTCTTCCCAAGAGTTTCCAGTTCTAACCTCAGAAAAAGAAGGTAGAAACATATATGACCAGCCCCAGTCTACAAACCATTAGGCACACTTTTAAAAAAACATTTATTTAACATGTTGTATTTTTTCCAATGGAAAGCTCTGCATTACTTTTTAAAACTAAAGAGCTGTAACCTTTCCCACTCCCCAAAGTACCGTAACATTCCAGCAATCACAGAAGGTGCAGTTGGATGTCCGTGGCTTGTGGTGAACAGAAAGCTCAAAAAGGCCAACGAAGCCCAAACCACAATCAAACTAACTGCTCTAATTACAGGGCAAAATGTGTTTTGGGCTTGGATGTAGGGTACTGTGTCTTTTGGTTTGCTAATATAACTTTAAGGGAAGGTTATATAGATTTTTGGCTGGATTCAATGGGAAGCCAAATGTCTGTTATCTGTAGATTGTTAAATTCCTTCAGTCGTGCTAAAAAGAGGACATAATGCATTAGTAGCTGTGAGGCAGACATGCCCATTTTGTACACAAAGCTCAGACTATTTCTGAAAAGGCTAGAGTAAGGATTGTAAGTAAATTTAGGAAGCAACATTCTATAAGTGGTAAAGAAATGTAAGATGACTTGGGATAAGTGAGAAATTGGTACAATAAAGGGGTAAAACCTTGTGAGAATAATTCGGGGGCACAAATTTGTTCACCTATGATGTAAACAGAGAAACAAAAGATGAACAGGAAGGAGGGAGTGTACTACTGGTCTATCCAACTCAAATTAGTAACAAGGCCAAAAATCTCTGATAAAAATGGTGTGATCGTTTTTCAAAAGCACATACAGTCTATGAAGATTGGGCCCTGAGTGTTTACACTGGCTGAAATACTGTAATTGAACAGATCCGTATGTTGAGTCTTTTGCTTTCTGAGAAATAAAATGTTTTAAAGCTACTGAGTTCCCTGAAACGCTTTTCCGGCTGCACAGATTTCCAGTTCTTGAAGCAAATGGCTGAAAATGTTGCCTCCACTTTAATTCTTCTATTGGAATTATGCCGCCTCTGGATTTTGTGAAGTCTCTGGAATGCAGTGAGGCTCCACTAAAGCTGCACTGCCAGGTGAGCAAGTGCAGCGATAGGAGCCCTCTGTGTTTTCACAGGCATTACCTTTACAAAGAATCATGGAGGCATTTGCTGCTTCACACTCATTGATATCTAATGGGGAGAAGGGGAAAAAAGAACACCATTCAGATCCAACAACACAGAACCTTTCTCTCATCCCTTTTAGTTTATAAAGTCATACCTAAATTGCCTATACCATGGCTGATCTTTGTATCACATTAAACTGAAGGTGATTCAAAAGCTATCTGAAGTGAGCAGAATTCAAATAATCATTGTACAACATTGAGATACTTGCTTTCTGAATCAACCTCATATTGCATAAAGTCTTTACTCTAAAGATGGACTTTGAATTCTAAACTTTGAATTGTGCCTTCAAATAATTTGGTAAGAGCATGAACTCTCCAGAAAAACACTCCTGAGCAAGATGGAACTGATGAATACACCTGGATTTTACAGCCACCAATCATTTTGTGCTGAGCTGACCTACCATATAGAGAAGCGTTTTCATTTGAAGTCTCAACTGGCTAGATAAAAGGTAATAGCAATTATAAATACTCAATAAACAATATCCTGTACTTCATAAAAGCCATAATATGGTTAGTTCAAGAGCGCCTTAAAAATATGTCCTTAGGACTGATGGGTTTCCATGTAAAGGCAGTGGTGTTTATAGATAGTTTGTATAAAAGCTATGGATAGAATATGCTTTAGGAAATTTTCAGCATTAAAGCACTGAAATCTTCCATGAGTCAGTTCTGTCTGCAAATGCACACAGCTCTTTCATTCCTGATTCATGATCACTAATGCTCAATTGTAATCCTGGTTAAATCTACCTCTGTGGTCTGGCTTATATACACACTAAGTGATTATGTGGTTTGCTTGTCTTTGGCATAGTAACAATGGCAATGAACCCACTAAAAACCTCTTCAACAATTAAAATTAAATTTAGCAACATTTTAAAAAGGATGAATGGCCCTCAGTAGTAACTCAGGCTTTTTGGGCTCTGTTGGACTGTTTTTGGCAAGATTTACCATATTTTCTTCCATGGAACTTTGGTGCTTACCGACACAGGCCATGAGCTTCAAATCCAACTGGAAGCCATCAAAGCAATCACAAGTGTAGCCTTCCTGTACACGCACACAGCGTCCATTTTCACAGCCATTAAGTATTCCACACTCTTCTACTTGTAGCCCTTCAAAGCTGCTGTACTGCTCTGAAAGATAAGACAGTAAGAAATAGATATTAAAAAACAATATAGGATAACCTTGTAGAAGAAAAAATGCCAAAATGGTTCTTTCAAAGACACACACACACACATACATATATATGTAAAACCAAACAGAAAAAGACATTTTCTTTCCATTTGCCCTCCTTTTTCAGATGGCACCTACTCTTTCTTTAATCCAATTTAAAAATAATTGCACATGAAAATGATTACAAGAAGTCAGAGAGGCTTCCAACTGTATGATCCAGCAAGTGATATACGTAATCTCTTCATTTGGATGAGCACAACTGGCTCTGTGGAATTAGCCATTACAGAACTTCTCTCTCGCTGAAAGCAAGGTTTTCTTGTTTTTTTGTTGCATCTGTTCTTTAAAAAGCAGGAAATGGGATTGAGGATTGAAATGCCTACAGTTGGAGTAATATACTGGTAGTATATACCTAAGCATAACTGAGCTTTTATTTATTTTTCCCTGACATTTACCAATGTGCTCAGGCATGTAGCGAGGCTGTGTCTGATCTGGGTGGGTCTGTTGTCTTTGTGGTATTGCACTATCCTCAAATGCATTGCTTTCTTCGCTGTTGGTATCAGCTGCTCCATCCTCATCCAAGCGATTCAAATAGGGCTCCAGATCTGGGATGTAAAGCTCATATTGATGACTGTCCTGATTTGACCCATACTCATAGCTGGGCCTTTCTCTGAGTCCAGCCTCATTTACTATGTTGCACAGCTGATAAAAATCATCTAAAAAGAGAGAGCAAAGAAAAGGTTAATAAAGGAACAGTTTTTCATACAATACTGCCTGAATATTGCAATTGTCATTATAAATTATCTATCTTTAGAGATGCAGCAGAGTCAACTAGGGCTAAAAGTGAGGATTAGCCGGGACTAGCATTCTGGCAATGGAATGCTTTTCCCAAGGAGCATTTTACCAATCTGATTATATACATGATTATTACATAAAATATATTCATAAAATGTATAACATATATATTAAATATATATGTATATAGTATCTGATTTCATAACTTTTATCTATCATCTATCCATTTACTGTATAGCTCTCATTAATCCAAATAAGTATTGTTTTTCAAAGAATCTGGAAGGGACCTTAAAGGTGTCCTCTCAGACAAATGGTTGTCCAATCTTTTCTTTAAAACCTCCAGTGATAAAGCATGGGAAGGAAGCTGCTTAATAATTATCACTATCAGAAATTCCTCCTCATTTCCAGGTGGGACCTTCCTCTAACAAACTTCACTCATTGCTTCTTATCCTATCCTACCCTCAGGTGCAATGGAGAATAAATAGGCACTTCTCTTCCCGCCCTCTTTTCTGCAGCCCTTCAAGTTTTTGAAGACTGCTATCTTGTTTCCTTTCAATCTTCTCTTCATTAAGCTAAACATCATTTGTAGCTCAGAGTTGAAACATTGTAAGGGCAAGCCTCTATAACAGGGGAGTCAAACTGGCGGCCCGCAGGCCAGATGCATCACACACAGGCCACGCCCACCCCAATCTGCAAAGGCAAAAAACATTGTGACATATCACGTGATGCGATTGAGTTTGACACCTGTGCTCTAGAATATAAACTGAGAGCAAACCTCACCCACAACTAGCACTGATGGGGGTACCAATAAAGAAGAACATTTGTAGCTCAGGATTGAAATGAGTCCTTGGTGCTCTCTGAACCTGATT
>JANHFK010007245.1:38614-48668 GCA_036250565.1 Sibynophis collaris
AGGAAGGAAGGAAGGAAGGAAGGAAGGAAGGAAGGAAGGAAGGAAGGAAGGAAGGAAGGAAGGAAGGAAGGACTGTAATCTCAAATCTCCATTTTGAATAGAACCAGGGCTGATTTGCACAAGCTTAAAACATACTTCTAGGTGTTCATGGTTTTGTGAGTCACTGGATTGTGTAGGTTAGACTAAAGGTTAGGCTACCAACCTTTTGGGCAACAGGGAACGTTTCTGTGGAGATATGTTTTCTGTGCCTGGAGGGGGCATAGTTCTCCGTGCTGCCTGCATCTCGCGGATGGGGCTTCACTTATTTGTGTGGCCCAGTTTCTGACATGCCTCAGATCAGTACCAGTCCACAGACAGGGGGTCGGGGATCCTGGTTTAGACCATGATGTCACTGTAATCAAGAGGACTTTTTTTTAAAAAATTGCTGCATGTGCCCTATGGTGAAGTAATTATTTTTTTCAATTTGAAGTTAGAATTTTTCAATTCAGGAACACTTCAGTATGAATATAAATATAAGTGAAAAAGTTAACAACTGGTTTGGCTGAACCAGTGCGAACTGATTAAATCCCACCACTGGTAGGGATCCCTGAGTTATTAAGACACACATTTCTCTCTTATTTGAAAATAATGACCTTTTTAGGTGGGATAATCTTACCCATCCACTGACCAACCATGATTATGCATGCCATTCTAGAAGAGTTGGCCAGTAAACATCAGGACCAATTTTATCAAAAGTTATGCAGAAATAAAAATTTTAGAAAGTTGCTTGTATTTTAGCCATGAAGGAGTCTTTTCTTTTTCCGCAGGAGATTGCAAAGCTCACTAGCTGCTGAAGCAATTTTGCAATGCAAACATATTATCTAAACTCATAAAGTCGTAAATGGATTTGAACTTTCCAAACTGTCCATTAGATTGTCAATGATGATCAATCCATATAGCAAAACAATTAAAATGTAGACCTAAATCACCGATCAAGTCCACAAATCTATTCATGACCCAATCACATATTTAAAAGAAGGCGTTTAAATCAGATTTTTAAATGAGCTTCCTGATAAAAACCTATAATCTGGAAGTATTTGTGTGAGTTTATGTCCGGGTCTGTTTGTATAAATCTTGATATAAGCAATGCATTTTAAGGCTATTTTCAGAACTGAATTTTTATAAATCATAGAATTGGCTAGTTATTTACAGCCAGAAATGAAAATGCATAATAAACCACCTTTTCATCATTTGGATAATTGATCAAGTTATTTATTCAAAGCCAGAAAGTTCATCAGCCAGAAAGCTTTCTAATTTGGCCAGCAGACCATGTCATTGTGATCTATTGATTGAGAAACTTGGTGGATATCTTATTGTTATGTAATTTATAATTTTGACTGGAAAGCTTCAGAAAGTTTACATTGCAAGTGAAAATTATACTAATTTTCTCCTAATACTAATGCTCTCCATGTCTCAAGATCTTTGAAATGTCTAGAAAAATCATTCTTATTTCTTCCACTGTGATAATTCCCATTTAAAATATATACCGTGTTTCCCTGAAAATAAGACCCTGTCTTATATTTTTTTAAACCCTGAAATAAACTCTTGACCTTATTGCCATGTGCTCAAAAGCCAGTTTGGGCTTATTATCAGGGGTGTCTTATTTTGGGGAAAACAGGATAGGTTTATATATTTTCGCACCAGCACATATTCTTAGAACCTCACCCCCAATATTAAGATCTATGCTACTAAATATATAAAGTGATGATCATCATCATCATAATTACATTGATGTTACAATGACCATTTTTTTCACACTATGGGTTAACCTTCTTAGCCTTCTTTATTAGGTCTCCAGGGAGAGCAAGTAGCTTTTAAGAGATTGTTAATATTCATCTTCTTTTGATGTGATTTGCTTTCAGTGGATTCATGGGGACCAGAAAAATAGAATAATAAAATAATAGTAAATTGCCTAAGGTGAGATTTGTATATATAATTCACTCAAAGACATCCAAGTCCTTGGATGATGTTGTGACAATTATACATTTAACCAGATTTTGACAATTGATGGCAACAAAAATGGTCTTCAAAATAAAATCTGTATCTCCTACCACTCCACAGTGCCTGGAGACATCTCTTGCATGTATTAGTCATGCAATTTATATATTACGTCTCTCATAATCCTCCCTTTACAATGAAAGAGTCCAGCCCAGCTTATTTTATCTCAGCATTATTAAAATCACTATTACCATTGCAAATGCTTCCAGGGGAGATAATATTAATAACAGTCTGCTCCATCAGATCCTGTCAGTTCCCAAGGTGATTAATATTGCTGTTGGCAAGAAGTATTATGTTGTTTAGGAGAGCATATTGCTTGGCTCGTAGGCCATTCGTCATCAGCTGTGATAAGTGCATTGCGATTTGCTATTATTGCATTACTGTTTACACAGCTTGAGATGGCCCATAAAGCTGTTAGGAGCACGACCAAAATGCAGGTAGATTCAGATCTTGGAAATGAGCAAAATCACCCAGGTTATTATTGCTTGTCCAACTTTCTTTCCATCCGCAGGTAAAAGGGATGACAATCTGCATTTTCAAGAAAGGTTGTCAGAGGAAGAGTTTATAGCTTATGACTTGTAGCTGACCTTTGGCAAGGATGTTTCACCCTGCAGATTTCCTGAAATATATAGATGTGGGATAACAATGTCTCCAACTTAGACTGACATAGTTCACAGCAGTTAATGGTCGAATATTGTGCAACCAGACTAATTAGGCCAGTTTAAGAAACTAATTGGACAGTTTTGGAGAAGAATGAATTTATCTGATTCCCTTGTTCCATCTACTAAAAGTTTTAAGATAATCAAGTCCTAATTATGCATTTCCAAGCACAATGAAAGCCGCAAACGTTATCTCTGATTTAAAACTAGTTCAGGCCCCATTGCATGGATTAGAACATACAGAAAATATGGCCAGAATATTGAAGACACAGTCATATAATATGTGTGTTTTACATGTTACATTCATATGTTATATGCTGATACAATTCTCTTAGCAAGAGGTATATTTTTCTTTGAGAGTAATGCTCCACTTGTGATACTCTGAGCAGCAAGTTGCTATAGACATCTGCTGTAACCACAGTAACTACTGATTTGACCAGGCACCTAATTCTCTGATAAATATTAAAGAAAACCTAAAGAACTCTAGTCTTAAAAATATTGAAGGTTTCCGGTGCTTGTATACACTGAATGCTTAGATTGCATATTAAGGGAATTTCTTCAGGGAATTTCCGTCCTTCAGATCTTTATGAAGAAGTCAAAACCAAGACAAACTATACAGCAAAAGAAAGAAAAGAAATGGTGGTGGCATGAGTTAATGGCTAAATGGCATATGTATACCACAGGAGTTAACGTTTTAATCATGCTGTAGGATATGGACTAGGGTATGCATTTGGTTCAGCTGAACACATCATTCAGCATTTGATTCAGCTGTTGTAGAGAAGGTAAGAACCAAGTTATCCAGTAATCAACAGGTGTGATATCAAACCACAATTGGTCCATATTGAGTGAAATAGTAGAAAGATCTTTGGAGTGGAGAAATGTTCTTAATAATATGTACTGGACAACCTCTTCCTTGTCCAATCTCTTATCCTAAGCTGTTACAGTATCTAATTATAATTTGAGGATGTGAATTTGTGGAAAACACCAATATATGTATCTGTTAATATTTGCCCTTAGTCATGAACAATCAGCTCCACCACATCCACATGAACTCTTTCATTGCACAAAACCTTTTCTAGTTTTTGCATGAAATTTAACATGAGCGTTTCATACTGCTGGGACTTTGGCCATTGCAAAGTTAATTACATTCTGCTCTAAAGCAACAATTTAGAAAGATACACTTTTTTTCTGAATTTCTAGCTCTATGCTTGGTTCTGAACTCAGCATAAAGCTAGATTGGATTTCCTAAGTAGATCAGATTGATCACTTTCAGTGAGCTGTCTTTTAGCTACACAGGATTGACTTTGTAAAGATAAAATGGGAATGTACACTATCCTTCTCTCCCAGAAGAAAAACATCTAATAAATAGATCATTAAAAATGCGCACATTTCCTTCAGTTATGGTGAAATCAAGTTGATGGTCTGAATATCTTAGTTAAGATGAAATGCTGCCAACTCACTGCCAAATTAGTTCTTTCAATAGCCTATACTTAATGCATTTTAAAATGTAATGAACTGCAACTAATTGCCATGTGCTCATGCACATAGAAAGCATAGTAAAACATTTATACTTTCAGGTCAGTAACGAAACAAAATGCAAAGCTACTTTAGAAGTATTTATTCATTTAGTATCTCTATTGAGGATATGACTAGTTTCACACCAAGAGGTTAATGGCCAATTAAAATATGATATGGGAAGAAATGCACATCTGGTCCTTCCAGATAGGAAACAAAATCCAGATGTTACCATAGTACATGTATAATGCCGTTGCGATAAAGAACACTGGAATGTATTTTCAAATCCAACACCAGTGTCGAACTCCCTTTTTAAACCCCACTCCACTGCATGTATTTGTGCAGCTGAATGTGTTCCTGAGCATATGAATTAGGTCAGCTAAAGACTATTAGTATATTCTGTTATAGTTAATTCTGATACCAGCATGACATTAATAGGTGCCCTGGGATTGGTAACCTATGGGATTAGTTGATGATCCATTGAAACCAATTGCTAAGCTGTGAAATTCATTAATGCAGATTAATGCCACTAACAAAAGCCACTGTCTTGGATGATTTTAAAAGGGGATTGATGAATGCATGAAGTCTATTCAACACTATTAGTGTGACAGACTCAATATTAGCTCCAGGATGGGACAGTATGCCTTCCAATTCCAGTTGCAGGGAGCACTGGTGGGAGAGTGTCAGTGATGCAATGAACTTGACTTTAGGCAAGCACCAGGAGACAGTGGAGGACATGGGGGTCACAAAGAGTTGGACAGCGATTGAACAATGGTGAGAGAAGAGCAATTTTGTTTAAAAGCATCCTGTAGGCCACAGTAAGAAATAAATGATCCTTTCCTGATCCAGTTTGAGATATTCCTACATATTAAAATACCTGCAATTAAAATTAAGTAACAATAAGGGAGACACATTTAATAATTAGAAGTATTGAAATAATCCAGTACTGGTTCATTTCCTTTGCTATAGAACAGTCTTGACTGAACCCGGATTTGGGTTCAAGATTTGGAAAAGGGCACATACATACAGGGACACATTATACATGCTTCATTGAAAAACCATGACTAACATGTTTCATTGATTTGAATGGGTTTTGTATTGATTTGACTGGATGCAACTCCATTTGTCTTTGGAAGAAAAGTTTTGTGGTCTTCATTGACTGCAATATTTCACATTGTTGATAGTTTAATGCATTCATTTAAAATTAAAATTATTTCAGCTACTAAATATTAGGACTATATCCACTTCAAAATTATTTGAAAGAAATATTCCATTTTTTAATGAACTCAGAACCTCCTGCTATTTGTTAACATGCTAGTTTCTTTTCAGGATTCCATACAAGTCACTCAGAAAATGGATTGCTGCTTTAAGGAGTCAACTCATTAAAATAACCCTTAAAGCAGCCACTGTTTCTTTTCAAGCTGGTGAAGAAGTCTGAAAAAAGAGAAGCTGCTTTAATGAGTAGCAAAAAGATGCTCTGTTCAAACTGACATAAATCCCAAAATATGTCTACCAAATAAAATTCAATGTATACAGAGTACAGGGCAGGGGTGGGTTCCACTTACCTTCGCTACTGGTTCTCAATGGCAGCATGCGCGTGTGCGCGCTTGCTTCACTCATACGTGGCTCTTCTGCACATGCACAGAATGTCCATGATAATGTCTGAGCAGGTGGGTGGAGCCTTCCACCACTGCTACTACCGGTTCGCAAGATCCAGAGCGAACTGGTAGGAACCCACCACTGGTACAGGGGAGTCCACTGTGAAGTAAAAAAAAAAGAAAAGAAAAGCTCTGTCCATTTTTATGTGTGTCACACAGGATGTAGAACTTTAGTAAATATGATACTTCTAATTTTACTAGCAATTTAACAAATCCATAGCTGATCCTTGGTGAGTGTACTAGCAACAGCAATAGCACTTAGACTTATATACCTCTTCATAGTAGTTTATAGCCCCCTCTAAGGCAGTTTACAGACTCAGCATATTGCCCTCAACAATCTGGGTCCTCATTTTACTGACCTTGGAAGGATGGAAGGCTGAGTCAACCTTGAACTGTTGAGGATTATATTTAAAAATAATTGTAATTAAACTTAAGTACATGCTCTTAAGTGTGCAATAAACAAAGCAATTATTTGTGTACAATAAACAAAAAGAGAAGGACTAGAGGTGGCATCTTAATATTGGAGGACTGAAACAGAGAAGAGGGTGGTCAATCTAGTTGTAGCTGAGGGTAGGGTAAGAAATAATGAATGGAAACTTATCCAGGAACCCTACAATTAAGGAGAAATTTCCTGACAGAACAATTAATCAGTGGAACGGCTTGCCTCCAGACATTGTTGAGGTTCCATCTTTGGAGGTTTTTAAGAAGAGATTGGACAGCCATTTGTCCAGATGGTATATAGTGTCTCCTGCTTGAGCAGAGAGTTGGACTAGAAGACCTCCAAGGTTCCTTCCAACTCTGTTATTCTGTATTCTAAAGTGATTCCTAGCGACACCAATTCACAAATAATGTATATACTTGGTAACTTGACAGAACTCATATTTCTCAGGATTTTGAGACAATCATCATTACAAGTAGTTCAAACAGATTCTTTTTGCATACCAGTATTTTAAAAAAAGAAAAATGGAAAAAATGACCAAATCATTTGGTTTCATCAAATTCCATTCATAAGAAAAATGATTCAAATAAATCCACAACAAGAACAAGGTTAGTGTTTTTGTGTGTGTGTGGGAACATTGGAAAGAATACATCACTTCTCCAGATTGAACAAACATGTTCACCTTTCTGCATATTTGCATACAAAACTTAAATAAATTATATTTGAAAAGGGTTTGTAAATCTGGTCATTTGGATTTTATTATAAGATATATCTCTTCCATCTTACTTCATTCCTAGAAATACTTTCTATATGTGTCAGTATTGAAGATATCCTAATCGCAATATCTCACTCCGTGTTTTGACTGCAGGAAGGAAGAAAAATGACATAAATGGGAGAAAATGATTAGCACATTCAGATAACAGAGCACACTGTAATTTATAATATACCAAGCTGAAGTCAGACTGAGAGGCTCAAATTTATTCCAATTGTATAAGTCTCCATCTCTAGTTTCTACTTACTTGTTGCTTAATGATTTTAGGAGAGATTTTTCATTTGCTCCCTTTGCCCTACTAACTTTTAATGAGGACAGCTGCTGTTTTTCTAATTTAGCAGTAGAGTAATTCATTATTTTAAATGTCAACACAAGAGACAGGAAAGTTCTATAAATAAATGGAGAATCAGCTAGTCTGAAAAGAGTCTGAATAGAAATTTGCATCAGCCACAGGGCTACTAAAAACTCAGAAATAACCATTGAAAGAAGAGATAGAATTTGTTAGTAGTATGGGATCAAATCATGGCATCAGCGTACATTATTCTCTACTGATATTAAGAGGAATTTCTGTTAGATCAAAATTTAGTCTGCAAACTATTGTGAACAGTCCAGCCAATGTTAAATGTCCTATTGGTATTTTAAATAGATGTTGCAATTTCCTACTTTAAAGCAAAGGCACTGAAGCAGGAGTGAAATCCAGCAGGTTCTGGAGAACCATTAGTGGAAATTTTGAGTAGTTTGGAGAACCAGCAATACCACCTCTGGCTGGCCCCTGAGTGGGGTGTGAATGGAGATTTTGCAATATACTTCCCCTGAAGTGGGGTGGGAATGAAGATTTTGCAATATACTTCCCCTGGAGTGGGGTGGGAATGGAGATTTTGCAGTATCCTTCCCCTGCCATGCCCACCAAGCCACACTACTCCCACCAAGCCATGCCCACAGAACCGGTAGTAAAAAAAATTGGATTTCACCACTGCACTGAAGACTAGCTTTTGTTTTGTTTCATTTGGTACTTTCAAGTTAATCTTGACTCCAAGCATTAGGTTAGTCCCTGCAGTTTTCTTGGCAAGATTTCCAAAGTGGTTTGCCATTGTCTCCTTCCTAGGAATAACTTCCTTCCTGAGAAAGAGTAACTGGCCCAAGGTCGCCCAGCTGGCTGTATGAGTAAAATAGGGCTACTGTAGAACTCATAGATTTATGGTTTCAAATCTGATGTCAGCCTTCTCAGGAAGAAAAACCAGACAGAAAACATGACCAGATGAAATAATTCTACCTTATTGTAAAGCTACATTAATAGAATCTTGCAAATCTGAAAATACAAATCACCCATTGTCTCTTTTTAACAACCTGACAAGTTGTGCTTATTATTCAGCTGCTTATCTGATTGTTCCCTTGACAGTGACTCTTGTCCCCCACCATCTCCAGAAGTCATTCCCACATGCCATTACACCTGATAGTGCTACACCAAACTGAGTCTAGATTAAGAACTGAAAAACTTCCAAACAGAAGTCATTGGCAAAACATTTCCATATCATTTTATTTTATTTTGTATTTATTAGATTTGTACCCATCCTTTATTTTACAACTCAAGGCAGTGTACATAATGCTCCACTTCCTATGTTTACATCTACCATGGGTAATCTTTTTCCTAAGAGTTCTGGGTCAATGGTATCAAAAACTAATGAGAGATCTAGAAAAATGGCCAGGCAAAAATACAGTTGTGTCGATGTGACCAGGGTAGTTTTAGGTCCAAAATTAGGCCTAAATCCTTATTGAAATGGAACTGAACATTTATTTTATCCAAAGGTGTTTGAATTTGATCAACTTTCTCTTATTTAAGCACCTGGACAAGAAGGACCTATAATAATCAAATCTTTGTCCAGTTAGGACTTTTTTTTTCTTCAGAAGTATCTTATTACTTCTCCTTTAACTACTCCTTTAATAAGGTACGGTAAGGAGAAATTCATAACCAAGACTATCTTTGGATATGACAATCTCACTGAGTCAAATGCTACAATTTGAGGAATATGCAGTTCCCATCCCTATCCTGCAAACTTACTGATTCTTGCACTCCAAGAATACTACAAAGATTTCATTATATCAGTGGCCCTTTCTGTTTTGACCAGGAAGATAGTAGTGAGTATAGACTGAACATTATAAAACTTATATGTAAGAGTCACGTTTAGTGCTGCCAAACAAAACCACAAAGCAAAATGGCCTTTGCCCTACTACAACCTAATTACTACTAGAACAAAAGTGCTGTATTGTAATTCAAAAGTGCTGTAGTATATTGGCCATGGTAGTTTTATCAGATTTTCTGAAATAAATAATTCTCCCTATAAAGCATATATGGATTTACCAAACAGATGACACTGAAATTCAGGCTTCTTGAATCATGGGGAGGTGGTAAAATTTCACAAGGACATTTTTACAACTAACACTACTATATCAGTGGTGGGTTCCTACCGGCTTGCCCCAGATCGTGAGAACCAGTAGTGGTGGTGGCGGGAGGCTCTGCGCGTCATCACGGACGCTTTGCGCATGCAGCAAATAGTGAACAGCCAGGTCAGCTTCAGCACATTATTGCAGCCTGATTCAGCATGAGCAGCTGATTGGCAGGGGGATCAGCCTTCTGGAATACCCCCAATCAGCTGTTCCAGGCTGCAGGGATTGCCACAGACCATTGCCTCCTCTGTGCTTTGCGTTTTTGGCTACATTCGGAATATAAGATGTTCCCAAATTTTCAGCCTCTTTTAGGGGGGGGAGTGTGTCTTATACTCCACAGAGCGGGCCTTCTGAGGGTCTAGTCGACCAAACAATGTTGGCTGGTGACCCCAAGGGGAAGAGTAAGGTGACCAGACGTCCCGCTTTTGGCGGGACAGTCCCGCTTTTTAACAATTTGTCCCGCGTCCCGCGGCGTTTTAAAAAAGTCCCGCTTTTTTGAGAAGCCAGGGAACCGCGGGAGGCAAGGAAA
>JANHFK010007247.1:35264-46630 GCA_036250565.1 Sibynophis collaris
GAGCCTGCAATAATTGCAGGCATCTGGTGTTAATAGCAGGGTGCTTTAGACCGCTGCGCCACCTCGGCTCATTTTGTGATTAACACATCTATTCTTGAGGAAATACTGTGATTTTTATACTGGTCATAACTAAAATGCTAAGTTTATATTACTGACTTTATGTAGAGTGACTGAAAATGATGGAGCTGAAATACATTAACCTTGTTTTAAGTAATTTACTATGACTCTTGTTTTAGAAGGAGAACACGCTGAAAAAAATCTCCATCCTACTTCCATGATGCTGACCAGCACAGTGAATCTTCTGCAAACACTCTGCCTTTCTGCTGGCCTTCACGCTGAAGTAATGCAGAATGAAGCAACGAGAACTTTGTGTGGATTGCTCCGCATGATGGTAGAAAGTGGCACGACAGAAAAATCATGTAAATACAGTGTGTTATATTTTGCTTTCTGTTGTATTCACCATCCAAGTATCAGTAAAACAAGAATGTTATGTGTTTATTTGGTTTATTCATTCATCCTAGCACAATCTGGTAAAATGATCTAGACGATGACTAACTAATCCACACATTAAAAAATTATAATTATAGGTCATGGGAATTATAATCTCTCACCTCAGAAATAATAATATCAGTTAATTATATTCAGTCATATTAACTGCGCAAGCTGCAAATTCTGTATCGGAGAGAATTTTTCTATGTTTTGAATTTTGAATGTTTTTTCTGAATGAAACCAGAGAGGTGACCAGACTGATTTCATTGGGGAGACTGTTTCAGAGAATAAACACCCCTGAAATGCAGTGCATTTTAGCTTTTTCCCTTTACTTCCCAGAAGAGGAGAGCTACTGGTTGTTTTTCCTGACATGACCAAACACAGGTCAAGCATGTACTGTAGGTTTACCAAATGAAGAGTCATTAGGGACCTTGTATGTCTAAACTTGTGCCTGGAAATCTATTAAAAGCCAGTACAGAACTCAAAGCACAAGTGTAATGTGGCTCCACCAACAGCTGCCAATTAGTATGTGGGCTGCTGCATTTTGGATCACCTTTAAAGACAAGAGAACATTTCAGAAGTTTAGTCAGTTCATAAGTTATTATTCCTTAAATGTTCATCCTTTACAGAATGAAAGGTCTTTGGTGTAACTTCCTTTTTAATGCTTCTCTTTTATAATTGTTTGTTAGAGGTTTTTTGTTTAGATACATTACAGTAAAGTAAAATGGAATATAGAACCAGGTGGTTTTGAAAACTAAAACCAGGTAGGATTGAATCTAATTGGTTTCCTTCTCCAGTCGTAAGAAAAAGGGAAGAAGTCTCCTCCCTGTTAAGGCCCATATTCCCCATCTTTTAGAGGAGCAGAGAGCGGGGAGCAATATGAATTTCTACCGTGTAATCAGAAATATTACACCAATGTTGATTACTACTCA
Source organism: Sibynophis collaris (assembly GCA_036250565.1). Lineage (NCBI taxonomy): Eukaryota > Metazoa > Chordata > Lepidosauria > Squamata > Sibynophiidae > Sibynophis > Sibynophis collaris. Next base: position 36,686 of record JANHFK010007247.1, read on the forward strand.
GTCATTGTTAAATTATTTGCAGCTTCCTTGCCAAACACATTAGTTAACAAAGAGCAACACCGGAGCTGGTGTACCCTGGGATTCATCCGAAGTATAGCATTGATGCCTCAAATGTGCAGCACTCTTAGTACATCACAATGGATAACACTGCTAATGAAAATTGTAGAAGGACATGATTCATTCACTGCTGCATCTCTCCAACGACAGGTAAGAGTATATAATGTTTTAGTGATCAGTGGTTGATTCATTGTATAGTTTTAAAGCTGTCTTTTATAGCATTGTTATAATTTAGAAGCAGGTGTCTTAGAAGATCAGTGTGAATATGTAGTGTGGCTTTGTCCTTGCATCTACTTTAGATATGAGAGAGTCATGAAAACTGGGGCATGTTGGACCAAAAAGTATTGGTTAAGAGTGCTCAAGACATGGAAAATATATATGGGCGACAGACACTAGATTCCTCTCTCTGTTTAGGAACAGATATTTTGTCCTGCAAATCTTTTTGGAAAATCTGGGAGAATTACAAGCATGTGCCATAGCAGGCCTTCTTTTCAAAGAATAAATAGGGGGAGGGAATACTCATAGCATGTTCACATTTTGAAAACTCGCCATGACTTCATACTGTATTTAACAAAAGGAAGCTTAGGTTTTCTCTCTCTCTCCTGTGCTGGAGTGTGGGCCATCTTGATGAGACTATGGAGACACTATCAAACCAAATGAATGGTTCGGAGCTGGAAATAACGAAACTACAGGTGAAATGGAGGGAGAAGAAAGTGTGAAGCTGCTGTCATTCCTTCCAGTTGGACATGGATAAGCCTATTAGATCTATCTATCTCCCTTCACATTCCATGTGGGGATGACACGTATCTCTACTGGAGAGCCTCCTATATTTTATTCATTTATATTTATTAGCCAACTTTATAGTCAACTTCAACTTATCTCGCCAAAAGCGAATCCTGTGGGTTCTTCATAGAAATAGAGACTTGGGGAAATGTGAACCTCAACTGATGGAAAGCTTCTATGGCAATAGAGGTTTTAATTGCAAATTATTATCCTTCATGTGTGTAGGGAGAACCAGAAGAATGTGGCCAGCATGTTGATTGAAATGGAAAGTCTATTCCTAGAGTCACTGAACTCAGTAGGGTTTATGATATATTTATTTCCTTTCTGATAACTGAAGAAAAAACATAGTTTTGCAAGGATCTCTTCTAAAGTTCCTGTTCCAGCACACATGGCATAAATTGAGTTAAATAAATCCATCTCTAGCATAGCAGTAACATAAATATACTCACCTGAGGATAAAAGCTATTGAGATCAGTGGAGCATCTTGCATTTATTTAAGCATGTATACATTTGTGTGCTGATTCCAGATGGGTGCAAGCAGTCTCTCTTTTAGGAAAGTGAGTATATTAACATGATTGAATGTATGGATACACTGGAACTTTAATTAATTTTACAAATGGACTGTTTTGTTTTAACGCCATTATTTTTACTAAGTAGTGCACATTTCTTTTTTCTGCTGTTTCATTATTTTAGATCCTTGCTGTGCACTTATTACAAGCAGTGCTTCCTTCCTGGGATAAAATGGAAAGGTCACGGGATATGAAATTCCTTGTGGAAAAATTATTTGGGTTTTTGGGTAGCTTGCTGACTACATGTTCTTCAGATATCCCACTGCTCAGAGGTAAGAAAATATTTTGTCTTCATTGATATAGTTTTTGGTCCATTCATTCTTCATAGATGTAACTTTATCTTAGCTTTCTTTCATTTCTTCTATACTGTGTTTGTTTGTTTGCAGAATCTACTCTGAGGAGGAGGAAAGCTAGGCCTCAGGCCTCCCTGACTGCAACTCACAGCAGTACTTTAGCTGAAGAGATTGTTGCTCTATTGAGGACTTTGCATTCATTGAGCCAGTGGAATGGACTCATTAACAAGTATATCAACTCTCAGCTAACCTCCATCACCCACATCTTTGCAGGAAAAGAGTCAGAAGGGGTAGTTCCCACATCTTTACAATCAACTCATTTGTTGTTTTTAAAAAGAAAGCAATTAATTCAGTCAATTATACTTTTTTCAATTAGCACTGTGATGAAGTTTTAAAATTCTTCTTAAACATTAAATTTTCCTTAATATTCCACGTGTTCCTTGATTTTTATGTGCAAAAAATATTTAAATGTATGATTATATATGCATGTGTATATATTCTGCTAAGGGAACTGCTCCTTGTAGTTTAACTAGATTGTAATCATTTTTATTAGGCTGCTTTGGAAGACTGTTTTCCTGATTCTGAGACTCCAGAAGTGGGAGGCCTGATGGCTGTTTTGGCAGTTATTGGTGGAATAGACAGTCGGTTGCGGTTAGGTGGCCAAGTAGTTCATGACGAATTTGGAGAAGGCACAGTGACAAGGATTACTCCAAAAGGAAAAATCACAGTGCAATTTTATGACATGAGAACCTGCAGAGTTTGTCCTTTCAGTCAACTAAAACCAGTGAGTACCTTAAGCGATGTTAGGATGTTGAGAACAAGCAAATTGATAATGAACATACTGGTAGTACTTGGGAAATGTTGTGGATAAGAAGCAGAAGTGTATGTATCCTGAAACACGGGATATGACTTTCTTTTAAATCCTGAACCTCTTGAAATGATTGTGCTGCTCTGAGAAGATAGTGGTACTAATGTGATATTTGTAATGTCACTGACAGCTTTAAGTCTATTGTGAAAATCTTTTGTCCACTTTCCCATTTTGTTTCATTTTTATATTACATATTCAAACTGGTAGCAAAATATATTTTAAGACCTGAGAACTGCATTTTCCAAAGTCTGCATGTATATGTGATTCCATAGGTTTCTTTTTGAGAAAAAAAAAATGATTTTGCTTAATATACCATGGGTTTCTTCTTTCTAGAAATGGGGATAGTTAGTTCTGACGAAAATAAATAAATCTTGCTATCGAAACTATAATGAAATTACACTGATAACATTCTTTGTATTTCCCCCTAGGTTCCTGTGGTTCCATTTAATGTGAATAACTTACCCTTCACTGAACCCATGCTTTCTGTCTGGGCTCAGTTGGTAAATCTGGCTGGCAGTAAAGTAGAAAAACAAAGAATGAAGACTCCCAACCAGGGCCTTTCTGGTATATATTTCTCCACTTGAAAGTATTCTTCTGTCTAAGATAACAAGACTGTTAAACTGGAAATAAGAAATGTAATTTGGTTTGAAGGGGGTTAATATCAACATTAAACAGAATTACTCAAGGATTATTTTAAGCCAAATTTGGGCAGAAGCCCTTGTGGCTATATCCTCTGTTTGCTCACTTGTAGCTCTGAATCCAAGATCCAGCAAGCCATGGACTTGCTCCTTCAGGAGTAGTGCATCTATTTCATAAAGCAATCTCCAGAACTGATAACAGTTAATATTTTTATGTCAAGGTTTTCTACCTTGTTTGGTTTTAACTTCACCCTAGTTCATTCCATCCTGTCCTCAAGCAGCTTCCAGATACTGGGTCAGGAATTAAATTTCATATCCAGATTAGACTAGGGTGATGTTGTATAACTTGAGTATCAATAGTATAGTATGATAGCATCTTACCCGAAGCTGACAAGTGACATTTCCCTGCAGCTGACATAATGTTAAAAAGGGGTCTTTATTTATAGACTCACAAAAGTATCCATCAAGCTGACTTCTCCTCCCCCTTTGATTAAAACTGTTCACCAGGGAAAGGACTGGAGCTTCTGTAGAACAGTCTTTCCAATATCTATTCATTACAGTTGGACCACACAAATATCACAGAGAATTGTACTAAAAAGGCAAAGGGCCTGATGGGACCAGAAGGACCAGAGGTCATCAGCCAGTTACCAATGTTATTTCTGTCCCATGTCCAGATCTGTAACCTGTGTGAAGGTGGAAAAGGAAAAGATAATTTAAAGTAGTAGTTTCCCACAACGCTTTTGTAATCTGAACAGATTTTCAATGGATGAGATTAAAATTGTATTCTTATTGTTTTTAAGGATATTTATTTTAATAATTTTAAAAATCATTGCTGTTAACAAATTTTTGTACTTTAAACATGAACATTTTCCCTATTAATTTTTGCAGCCCTTAGGTAAAAATCAGAGAACCTGAATAGTCAACATATTTCAGTATTGTTCCATTAGAATATAAACTACTAGAGTTCCTATTTTTCTGTTGTAACACAGCCAACTCAGAAACTCAGATAGAAGGTTTTAAATGGAGTTGCTTAGTTCCAGGTCTGAAACAAAATATATTTTCTCTTTCATGTTTATCCCTAATGTTTCCTATCAGTTGTGCTAACAAATGCCTGTAATATATTTTGAACAGGACAAATAGACTTGGATCTCTTGAGATGCCAGCAATTAAAGCTATACATATTAAAAGCAGGCCGAGCTTTGCTTTCTTACCAGGATAAATTAAGGCAGATCTTATCTCAACCAGCAGTACAAGATTCTAGCACAGTTCCCACAGGTAAAATTTGACTTAATCACCCTTTTTTCAATTTTCACATTTGTTCATATTTTTTTACTGTTTCTACTTAACTAGGCAGCATAATGGAGAGGGAATTGAATTTTCAGTGATTACTTTTTCTTGTTTTTCCTCATGGTAAGTAACCTGACTTAGAATTCTCCAGCAGTAGACTCTTAATCACAAACGTTTATTAATGTTTTTTTGGAAGCAACAAGCTGTTTCTTTTCAGATATAATGTTTGGTATGTATAGAGTTCACTAGTTCATTAGTTGCCCCAAAATAGCAATGGCAATGGCACTTAGATTATATACCGCTTCATAGTGCTTTTACAGCATTTTCTAAGCGGTTTACAGAGTCAGCATACTGCCCTCAACAATCTGGATCCTCATTTTACCCACCTCGGAAGGATGGAAGGCTGAGTCAACCTTTGAACCTTCAGAACAAAATAGATTTGTTGAGATACTAGAGAAATGAGGTAAAAAGAATAGGTTTTTTTTCACTTACCAATTAAGATGAAAGTGTCTGTTCTTTTAATGTTAGATATCAGACATATGGGGATCATATAATGAGGAAGGAAGAAAATAAATAGATTAGTGATTTCAAGATACATGGTAGCCTGAGTAAGTTTAATTTAATTAAACAAAATAGATGCCAGGGACATAATATGAGAGACCGAAAGAGGGTCCATAGATATTTCTATTTTTTCATCAATAAAGCACTCCTTTTTTAGTCCTCACTTCCTTTGAATAGTTTAGGAGACATCCATGAGTATTTTCCTTCTTATCCTCAAGCAGTACTATGTGATAAGTCTATTTGGCCCTCAGATTTCTGGCTATCTAGGGTCATCTTAATTTTAATTCAACCACTCTATCATAGAGATTCGCATTCAGATGCTAGTTTCATTAGTTTAAAAGAAACTCTATTTTCTGCCCCGTAACTTTACCTGGAATTAACCTGAGAAGGCTATTTATACAAATGGTCTGTTCCATTGTGCTCATGCTTGCTGCCCCTTCAATATTGGCCCTGTTGCATTTAAATTATGTAATAAACTAAAGATAATTGTACTAGGAATAGGGATTTAAGCATAAAGCTTGGCAGAAATAAAAAGCTCAGGATTATAAGAAGTAGCATGCATATAATCCATTTATGAATTATAATTCTGTACTTGGTCTTATACTGAATCTGTAGTTGGATTTCTTTTAGCCTTTGTTTTTTTTTTAATGATCTTGTCTGTTTTTTCATAACAGTGGATCTCCTAAATTTGATGGATTTTTAAAAAATTAACTCTCTGTTCTAATTGACAATTCCTATTGGTTTAACTACTTTTGTTAAATATTGATGATGATTGATCCCATTAATAGTTAAGATTATTTTATAGGTAGTATTGACCTAATTATAGGGATGCAGTGGTTCAGTGGCTAAGACGCTGAGCTTTTCGATCAAAAGGTCAGCAGTTCAGCGGTTTGAATCCCTAGTGCCACATAATGGGGTGAATTGTTACTTGTCCCAGCTTCTGCCAACCTAGCACTTCAAAAGCAAGTAAAAAATGACAGTAGAAAAATAGGGACCATCTTTAGTGGGAAGGTAGCAGCATTCCGTGCACCTTTGCCGTATAGTCATGCCGGCCACATGACCATGTAGACGTCTTCGGACAGCGCTGGCTCTTTGGCTTTGCAACGGAGATGAGACTGCCCCCTAGAATTGGGAACAACTAGCACATATGTGCGAGGGAAACCTTTATTGACCTAATATTTTGAGAATTCTTGTTTGGGTTTGCCCAATGTTTCTTTCTGATTCTTTTTTCCCTATATGCTATTAAATATCTGCTAAACTAAGTATATATACATATAAAAAGAGACTTAAAGAAATATTTGATTCGAAATAAGATACATCATGGACTGTTTCTGGAAGAATATATAAGCTTCGGGTGTTTGTTTTGGTATGGAGGTTCTACAGCTTAAAATACTTTTTTTTGTTGCTTTAAGATGATGGTGCAGTAGCATCACCTGAGGTGGGAGACATGTCTCCAGAAGGGCCTCAGCCTCCCATGATCCTTTTGCAGCAACTGTTGACAGCAGCAACACAACCATCTCCAGTAAAAGCAATATTTGATAAACAAGAGCTTGAGGTATTTTGTTTAACATTTGCTATTTTAAACCATATACTATGAATGTAAATCTGTGAAGAAGGTTTATATTTTTTTAAAAAAAAATTATAACTTACTAAATGCAATTCAGTAGGAAAAGAGACACAAACAAGCACCATGAAACATGGCACCCTTTTGCAAAGATAAAAGCCGAATGGTTACTAGCCACAACCATTTCAGTAAAAAGAGACTTGTTACATCACTTTTCTCTCTGAAGCAGCCAAATGAAATAGCTGTTGAGAGAAGCAGAGAGGCCAAACCATTAGTGATCCCAGAAATGCTGACAGTCATTATATTGCTGATTTTAATTCTCTCAGACGTTTCTGTATTTAGGTAACATTTCAAAGAATTTTTATTTATTTATTTAGAAGATTTACATGGCCGCCCACTCACTCTTAGTGAGTCTGGGCAGTTTACAAAGAATAAAAACCCAGTTTGTTTTAGCTCAGGAGAGGCTCTTTTGTGAAAGAGATTTAGCCAGAGTTATCCATCATGTGTCCTGAAAAGTCACATATTTAAGATTCCTATGTCAGCATTGCAAGTCACTTGAGTGATTTTAATGTTCAGTTGCATTTGTTTTAAAAAAGTATTGACGTACTTTAATCATATTTGTTGCATTTCTATCATATTTGTTGCATTTCTATCTTGGATATATTCATTTCTTCAGAAAGAAGCCACAGCCCCCATAAATAAGTTACACAGAGCAAATACTAAAATTAAAGTATGAGCAACAACATAACTCTATTTCTTCTAAGAATATTGATCTAATATTTTTATTAGAGATAGTAATAATTATATTGATTCCAGAAGAATAGTTTGTTGATAACAAACTTCTATGGCACATAAAAAATAGAGATATTTAAAGTACTTTGCTGTACGCCTATTGTTCACTGTAGTTATTTGCATGCTTAAAAAAATTGTTGTATCCAAAGTGATATGGTTGCATTAGGTAACCAGATTTGGCCACAACAAATCATATAATTTCTAGCTTAGGTCCTTGCCTTCCTAGCATTTTAATTGTTATTTTTAAATATGCCATAGGATTTGTGTCTAAGTTTGCCATAGGATAAATGGATGTGTTGTCTTCTATATTACTTTGTGTTATATAGCGCTTATATATATATAATTTCCTATAGGCTGCTGCACTTGCCGTATGTCAATATCTGGCTGTAGAATCTGGGCACCCTTCAACTCCGGTCTTTGAAGAATGTAGCTCCAGTGAAGCTACAACACCTGTTACAGTCCAACATATCCGACCTGCCAAAGTAAAAAAATGCAAGGCATCTCCCATTCCACCACTCCCAATTGTTGTGCAACTTATGGAAATGGGATTCCCTAGAAAGAATATTGAGTTTGCATTGAAATCACTATCAGGAACTTCTGGAAGTGCTTCTGGATTACCAGGTACCTCATGTTTTTAGTATTCACAGTGTACTACAAAGAGATTGATGGAATATCTTTGTTTTGGTACTGATGGTAAAAATAATACAGGGTAAATGTAAAGATTGGGTACAGTTGTGAACTATTAGATATAGGAAAATATTATGGAAGATGATTTGAAAAGGTTCGTGATGATTTTAAGTGGTGATATAAAATAAAAGCGCAACTTAAGCACTTCTACTCATAAGAACAATTCTACTGATGTCTTAAGCTAGGGGTAGAAGTCTTGATGGGCTGGCTTTTGGATCATCCTGATGTTCAAATTACTGATTTCTCAGACACTATATCTGATGAATATTTGGGATGAAGGTTGCCTTTTGTTTAATGCCGGAGAAGATGTGATTGTAAGTGGCCATAGACAAGAAATAAGGGAAATGGATCCAAGTAGATTTCCCCTTAGACGATGATATGGATTGGGTCTATGTTTATGGTGCCTTGAAAGTTGTATTCTTGAGATACCGAATGCTTTACCAGCTAACAGCAAAACTGTAGAAGAAAATAAGATGCCCATGAAAAGGCATAACCTTTATTCTTCATTTATACATTGTTAAAGTTAGCTGATAGTGGAGAATAAGTATAAAATTGTTGTGAAAGTTTGCCAGAAAAGTGTAATTGAAAACTATAGTCCTTAAACTTAATGATTTGAAGTTGTGATATAAAATAAAAGCATAATTTGAGCACTTCTACTCATATGAACAATTCTATTGATGTCTTAATCTAGGAGTAGAAGCCTTGGTGGGCTGGCTTTTGGATCATCCCGATGTTCAAATTACCGATTTCTCAGATGGTGACACTATATCTGATGAATATTCAGATGATGAAGTGTCAGAAGAAGTAGAGGAAGCAGAAGCCACGTATCCAGTGGTAAATATTAGGAATAACTACTTACGATTTTTAAAAAAAAATTCTAAAAAAAATAATAATGACAAATTCTCTATAATTGTTAATGGAGATGACATTTCATTTATGATATATTATTATGACAACCAGAACATTTGTTTTCTTTATTGTAGTCTGCTGTTGTAACAGAAAGCCAAACATATAAGAAAAGAGCTGATTTCTTAAGTAATGATGATTATGCGGTATATGTCCGGGAGAATATTCAGGTAAGCATAAATAATTCTCTTTCTGAAAGAAGTATGATGCATATAAAAAAGTATGATGGACAATATCAATTAAATGCAAAAGGCCATTTATGTTATTTTCCAGGATATTTCAATCTGTTGTATCGCCTTTTGTGAAGGTATTGACATCCTTCCTCCATCTTTCTCCTCCTCTTCCTGCTTTATTTTTATCGGTGAAAGTTAATGGCAGCACAGGTTTTATTATATTTATTCTGCCCACACCCATAGTTTTCCGACTTCCGGTGGGACCGGAAATTCCATTTTTTTGCCTTTCACAGGCTGCAGAGCCTTTCTAGGAGTCTGTGGAGGGCAAAAACGGCTTTCCTGACACACACACACACCCGAGACCCTCCGGAGGCCAGAAACATCTGTTTTCTGACTTCCAGGAGGCCAGAAAGGCCAGAAAATCAGCTGAGCTGGGCCAGTGCCAGTGATGGCATGCCATAGGTTCGCCATCACTGCTATATACCATTTGAGACAAACGGCTGTCCATTTCTGCTTTTTAAAAACCTCCAGGGTTGGAGCACTCACAACTTCTGGAGGCAAGTCGTTCCATTAATGATTAATTGCTCTCACAGTTAGAAAATTTTCTCCTTAGTTCTAGGTTGGTTCTGTCCTTGATAGGTTTCCATCCATTGTTTCTTCTCTTGCAGTCCGGTCTATGGAGATTCTGAGTCATCCAGGTCACAGTTGTCCTAAAGGTGCTTTTTCAAGAGGCAACTGGACTTTCTGGTAAGAAAATCCAGTTGCCT